>PVJO010009801.1:0-67492 GCA_004026905.1 Hystrix cristata
GGTTGGGAGTCTCAGCAGGGCTCTCTCTCCAGCTTTCAGGGTGAGGAGAGGAATTGAAGGTAAAGTTGATTTACAGTGGATAATGATTTAATTGATCATATCTATATAATGAAAACTTCATAAAAAAACCAAGAGGTAAGGATTTGGACAGGTTCTAGAAAGCTGAACACAGGGAGCCGCCCACTGGCATGCCTGCAGAGGGTATGAAACTCTGCACCCCTTCCCACATGCCTTCCCTTATGCATGTCTTCACTTGTATCCTTTCCAATACCTTTTATAATAAATTGGAAAATATAAGTTCCTAGAGTTTTGTAAACTACTCTAGCACTTTAATTGAACTCAAGGAGCAGATGTGGGATCCCTGTCTGTAGTCAATTGGTCAGAAGCATGGGTAAGACTATTTCCAGGTAGATAGTCTCACAATGGAATTGCAAGAGGACACCCATCTGGTGTCCACTGCTGCAGCATCGTGTGCTCAGTGATAGAGGGACTACCCCGCACCCCCATTGTCAGAACTGCACTGGTCTGGGGTACAGGGAGAAATGAAGTTGGATTTTCCCCCCCGTGTATCCAGAGACACTGCCCCAGAATTTCACAGAATTAAGTACAGAGTTCCCTATTGGTTCCTGATTGATTGATTCATCTCTTAAACTAAGGATGATTTATTTTTTTATAATTCACTACCTGTCTTTTAAAATCAAAGAGCTGTTGAATCCTACATTTTTTACATTTATTCAAGTAACCATATAATATTTTTCCTAAGGTCTATTCATACATACTATTGTATATATAGGTTTCCTAGTGTTCAACTATCCTTCCATTAATAAATATATATGATCATTATGGATTATTATTTTTGATTAATTATATTCATTTTCATCTTATTTAGATTTCTTTGCATGTATAATTATTGTTCATGGGCTACTTTTTAAACATTCTAATATCAGGGCTATATTAGCCATGTGCAGTACAACTAGATAGATTCCTTCTTTACAATGCTTTAGAAGAATATAAATAACATTGTCATCAACATGTAGCTGGATGGTTTGGCTATTCATAAAATCATTTATGTCTAATTCCTTTAATTTGTGGGTAAGTTACTGATTTACTCATATCTCTCTTATACTTCAGTCTTGTTTTGTTTTGTTTTGCAGTACTAGGAATCAAATGCAGGCCCTCCACACAGAGTTATGCCCCCACGCCTTATTTATTGATTTATTTATTTATTTTAATTTTGAGATAGGATCTTCTAAAATTGTTCAGGTAGGACTCAAACTTTTAATCTTCTCGCCTCAACCTTCTAGAGTGCTGGGATCATAAACAAGGGTCACCACCCTCAGCTAGTTAAAGTAATTTTTAAAATTGAATACAATTCCTACAAAATTATCCACTCCATCTAGAATTTCTTATTCGTATAAAATGACACCTAGTCTCATAATTTTATATTGTCCTTTGTATCCTTGTTTGTAGTCCCTGTTTATTTCTAAGAGTATTTATTTATATTTTTTCTATATTTTTATGACTTGAACAGAGGGTAGCTATTTCATTACTCTTTTATAAGCATCTTTTTTTTTGCATGTGTGCCAGAGATTGAACTCAGGGCCTTGTGCATGCAAGGCAAGCACTCTAACCACTGAGCTAAATCCCCAGCCCCTTTCTTTCTTTTTCTTTTCTTTTCTTTTCTTTTCTTTTCTTTTCTTTTCTTTTCTTTTCTTTTCTTTTCTTTATAAGCATCATAGTCATACATATCAACTCTACTGCTTTCAAGTCTTGATTTTCCATCCATTTTTCCCTGTTTGATATTCTCTACTTTTACTATTTGAAGGATTTTCTAATAAATTAATTTATGGCTATTAATGTTCTTTTGATTTCTATTTTGCATATATTCCATCAGTTACACTATATGGTATTCTCACTCACAGCTCATTACATACAGTTTTGACTCATTTTTAACCCCAAAATTACGTAAAAGGGTACTTAATACTTTTTAGCAACTTGTGTTCTATTCTCGTATTAGTTACTCATTTCTGTAAAAATGTGCCATGCTTTGTTTTTGTTCATTATAAATCATTGTGATTTCCATTGTACCCTACAACATAATCAGTTTTTGTAATTTTCCATGATCATTTGAAAAATATATAATCTAATTTTATTTTTATTGCTATCATATATTCATGTATAGATATAGATAATTATGTTTTCTTGTTCCACTCTTTTTTCAAATAAGGGATTGACTAGAAATGTAGTTATAAATCTGTTAAATCCTCCATGTGTTTTAAAATAATTTTGATTTTATGCATTAATAAGCTTTCTTGTTTGTGGATTTAATGCCTGACGTCCACAACTTTAAGGAAGAAAGGTTTATTTTGGTTTGTGGGTTTCAGAGGATTCAGTCCATGGTTGGTTGGTTTCATTGGAGAAATGGCATGGCAGAAGGTTGCTGGAGGACACCATGATATTCCATGGTAAATGAGAAGAGCAAATAGCAAGGGACAAAACCAGGAACAAGCTTCTCCCTTCCAGGTCATACTTCTAGTGACCTGCCTCTTACAGGGCCCCACCTTCTGATAGCAAATTGAGTAATAAACTCATCAATAGATTCATCTACTAATGAAGATAGCACCCCGTGATGCAGTCACCTCCCAAAAGTCCCACTTCTGAATACTTTAGACTTTGGGGGGACATTTTAGATCTAAACTATAACATTTTATGAACACATTTCAAAACTTTATTCTTAGGTATAAAAACTTGATTTGCTATATCTTCCTGATAAAGTTATAAACTGATTCAGCCCCCACCATGTATCAGGTACTTGAGGCACACTAGTCAGTAAGACAGAGGGAAACCTTGTTAACCTTAGGGTCATACACCATTATTTAAGAAAACAGAGCCAAAAGCAGAGATGAGTGCTAAGAAAACAATAAGGACAGAGGGCCAGAGTAGAGACAAGACTGTTGAAAATAACATAATGAGCTCAGAAGGCTTTTAAGCAGAGGATTAACAGTATTCGATTCACATTAAAATACAGTATTTGGAGTGCTATGTGGAAGATTTGATTAAGGACATCATTTAGCAATTAATTAGAAAAGACATAATGGCAGTTTGCACTAGGATCATGGCGCAGTGTAATAGGAAGATGTAATTGAAATGATGTCTGACTTCAAAGGCTCTGGTTTGAGCCCTTGAGTGAGTGGTAAATTCTATACTGAGGAGGGGAGGACTGAGGACAGAGCATATGGAGGAAGTAAGCATGAGTGCATGTGTTAAGGGCTGAGTAGGTGGGGAAAAAAGCAAGATAAGCTTTAACAGTAGCAAAGATGGGATCATTATTAATGAGCAATTGCACATGTCAAGAGGGAAGTTGGATATGTGAGACTGGAACTTGAAGAACTCACCAGATATAGAGACTAAATTGCGAATTGATAATATGTAAAGTCATAGGACTAGATGAATTTACACAGAGACTTAGTATATGTTAAGAAGGGATGAGAGCTAGCACTGATCCAAGGACAATAAGCACTGAAAAGGGGCAGAGGAGAAAGAACAGTCAGAAAGATCTTCATAAACTTAAAAGAAAGAGAAAGTAAATCAGACAAGACAAAGGAACATGTGCTTCCAGGAGGCAGAAATGAACCAGTGTCCCAAATGCTTCTGAGATACAGAATAGTCGGATAAGTGAAAGGTGACCATCGTTGTTGGCCACATGGATGAAGGTGATAACTTTGACAGGAGGAAATTCAAACCAATGTTGAGGACTGCAGATAAACTCAAAAGGATTAGTGCAATAGGAAGTAAGAAGTGGAAATAACAAGTGGTTTTAGTTTATTTTATTGATATTCATAGAAATAATCTACTGAAATTTGGCTATTTTCATTGTATATCTTTGAATAACAAAACAAAAGCTTATTTCTTATTAATAAATTCGATTTGAGAGATTGAAGCAACCAACTACAGTGTCCATTGTGTTAATGGTTTAGACCCTGTATCATTTTCTTTCTGGAATGTTCTCAGGCTGATAGACTAGATTAAATGTTTTAAGCAAACAGACATACAAACTTTGACCCCAGAAGCTGGTGTTAAAAATATTTCCTTGTCTCCTTGGCTATCAAAACTCACTGATTCCATTGTGAAATACTGCATTGCTCATTAATTATCCAATTTGGGAAATAATTCATCACTGCTGAAATTTTACCACCAGAAATCTTGGACATGATACAGGTCTTCACTTTTGTTCCATTAAAATTTTATTTTAATACATCTAACCTAATGTTTGACAGTGGTGATTTTTTTCCTTGCTCTTTTTTCATCCCCAGTACAGTGTCAAAATGTGTTTTCTCAAGCACAGGTTATTACTTGTAACTAAGTACATCACATCATGCAGTTTTCTGGCAGCCAATAAGAGTTTTAAAAAATAATAAAAACTTTCTTTTCACTTAGATTCAAAAGTTCTGGAAGACTTGACCTAATGCTGTCCCTTTTTACCAAACATTTAATGACAATGGAAGAGGAATAGTTAATTAGTCACAACCCTTTCCTTTTTTTAGGAAATAAAAACATGTTGAAAACAATGTTGTCTATTTACTTTCTCACTGATCCCAAATATGCGACAGATACTCATGAAAGAAATCTTATAATTAGTCTTTTTGTATGTAATAGTTCATATTCCAGTTAAAAGTCTTGATTCTGATGAATAGAACTGTATTAGTTGACTTTCCATTGTTGTTGCAAAATACCCGAGGGGAATCTACTTAAAAGAAGAAATGTTTATTTCAGCTTATAGTTTCAGAAATTTCAGTCCATGGTATCATGGCCATATTGCTTAGGGCTATGGCAGCACAATACTCCATGGCAGAAGTGTGTGACTGAGGAGGCTGCTCAACTCACAGAGGCTAAAAAAGTAAAAAGAGATGGGGAGGGGACATGGTCTCAATATCACCTTTAGGGGCACAGCTCCTAAAGGTTCCACCCCCTCCCAGGAATGCTAGCTACAGACTGGCGTCCAAGCCTCTAGCACATAGTATTTGGTTAGTATTTAAGATCCAAACTATAATAAGGAATGAAAAATGTAGGGAAAGAATAGTATTCACATTTCTATTTTTTTTTTTTTTTAGTATTCACATTTCTAATGGTCCATTTGGAATTCCTTTAGAATTGACGCCTGTTGCAAAATAGAATGGACAAAGCCATGTTTTTGAAGAAAATTCTGATAGGTCTTGTGCAAAAGGGCCCCAAACAGACACTCTGATCAAATCCCAGTTTTGTAGAGTGTATTCAACATAAAACCTTACCTGAATTATCTATACAACTGGATTTGCCCAAGGGGGACATAAAATGTGGCTGTTCGGATTAGCATTCAGCTGGTATTGTAGAGCTGAGCATTTATAATAAAAGAGTGTTCTTAGAAGCCAGGGAGGAAATGCCATTTGTCAAAATTCCTCAATGTCACACAATCAGTTAAAACCAACACGAATTTCTCTTAATTTTTAGTGGCTATTAACTACACAAAAGAGTATTTTCTCTGAACAGTGACTGGTGTTCTTGGTAAATGGAACAAACTTTTAAAAATTCTAAATGTAAAACTGACAAGAATCTGAAATTCTTGTTAAAAACCAGAACTCTACCAGTATGATGTCAGGAAGAAACACACCAGATTGACTTTCAGTGCTACTAGATCAAGATTTGTGTGCCCTCCAGCATGACTGGTAGATAAAAGTAGTTACCTGTGTATAACTGAATCAGCAAACAAATGTCAGTGATTCAAAAGAGCAGGATCCCAAATGTAATCCTGAAACATGGAACTTGGAGAGACATTATACCAGGAACCAGTCTGTTGGAAACACGGTAAAGTAAACTAGATTGTATCTGAAATCTTTCTGACATGACTACAGTAGTCAGAAGGATATCTCAAAGAAAACATCTCCTGCTAATTTGGGGTCAACCCTAATACATTACCAAGGTTGATGTCACCCTATCTCTAGCAAATAATAAAGAAGTAGTTGTATCCTCCATCCAGTTGAAGTCCAAAGGGAACTTTGAATTACTTTTAATGATTGCCTTCCATTGGCCTGAATGGATTAACTGCCTCCTTGGGGAATACTATTCAGTCTGTGCCAAAATAGAGAGAACTTTGCCCTTGTAACCAGAGAACATATCAGGAATTAAAGAGAGGATGTCAGCAGATACTGAGATCTGCTGCAGCAAAAATGCATAGTCTCTGATTATTCAAGGGCTGATTATCTAAGTTCTCTCTATATATATAAACCTGCCTGAATATGCCAAGCTTACAAGATCCCAGGTGGGATATAGGACTTCAGGAGTGTGTCTCTAACTCACACACCCATCACCGTCATGTGACAGATACCTCTAATCTGAGGATTGGCCTGGGACACAGAGAAGGAGACGAAGCTTAATGAAGAGGATAAAAAGTTGTCTGAAGCAAAGCCCAGCTTTGCATTTTCAATGAGGTACATTTTTCTTGCCTTCCATTATTAAAATTAAAGATATTATGTCTAATTAAGATTTCATTTTGGGGGGAACAATTTGGAAAATGTCTGGTTGATAATTAAAGCAGTCTTACAAACTGTGTTTCAATTGCTCCTTATATCTAGAAATTACTGTAGCATTTATGAAAATCTTAGATCAATCAGTATTCAATAGTTATTATCCCTTTTACTGTAAATTTGACAATTTAAAAAAAATCCACTAGAGACAAAGGCCTCTCACATAATCTTTATGCATGAGTAATTCCTGGAATAGAGTCCAAGAAAGATAAAGGAGGATAATAGAAGGATATGAGAAACTTGAAAATCCCAGTATGTAAAACTGATGAGAGACTGAAATGCCAGAATATTCTATTCACACTTAAGCTTCTGGGGAAAAGTAATCAGTGAGGATCAACTTGTCCAAGGTTATACAATTGTCTTCCTGGCTGAGCAATTTGGTATTTGAGATTTTATTGTGTTTATCAAAACCCTAACACTGTACTTAGAATATACTCAATTAGCCTTGCTTCAGTCTTCAGGATTTGGGAGGCAATTTTACATTGTAGCATAAGTTACTAATAGACATTTGTTTCTTTTTATCAAATAGTCATTTATGAGGAATTTACTTTTGATTAAGTACAGGGTATTAAACATTTTTCCACTAAGAACTGTTATGACTGACACTAAAACTCAGTTGAGTGACGTGCAAATCCTTTACTCGTTTCTTTTTTTATTTTATTGTTTGAAAAGCTGATAATACCTTGCACTATTTTTGCTTTGCTGTCAAAAATATGTTTCTTTGGCCAAAGATAATGATAAATGTTCATTTTACCACAAGACCATAAAGCATTCTGGTCCCCTTTTTAGCTATGTGAAAATAAACGGTAGAATTAAGATTAAACTGAAGAATTAAGATGGGGTTGTTTGCCTGACAGAGTTAGGATCAGAGGAACAAAATGACACAAGAAGACTTTTGTAATTCCTTCCAAGTCTCTAAGGAGTTTCTGTAGTTGCTTAGAAACTTTCAGGTAACTTAATATCTCAATTTTTAAGTTACCTACTCTACTTCAGTTTTGAAAGTTGTGCTTTCTTGTTTCTTGATATTTGAAATAATAATAGACATAATTTCTTTTATCCAAGAGATGGGGAGGGAACAGATACCCTTTAATTTACTATCCAAACTGGGACATCAGTTCCAAGGAAAGAGGAAAGGATTAATGATGACCATAGGTGTAAAATAGTACCTGAGTACATGTTACCACCTGGCCTAGGAACAATTGCCCCAGACATCAAGTAATTTATGATTATAGGAATTAAGGCTTAAAGTTTAAAATATCTTGGAAAATAGTATTCTATCCTTCCTTGGGGGCCTATGAGAGTATATTAAATCACCATGGGATTTCTTTCATTTCAAGTGTTTTCCTCTAGACAAACAAGTTTTAAATTCTGAGCTTAGAAAAGCAGTTGCATTATTTCGTAAAGCTTATTACAACATCTTGAATGTAACACTACCATTTTCTTTACTGCACTTCTCATTGTCAGTTCAGACTTGATAATTTCTTCCCTGGACTATTGCTTATCTGTGTGAATGGACAGGGCTGCGAAACACCAGCTGTCTCTGAGCAAGATTACTGGCCAGCTTCCCTTCCAGTGACTACTACGCATGTCCCCTGCTTCTTCATAATACCTCAAGAAAACCACAAACAAGTCTACTTCTGGATTTTTGACATTTCAGTCTCAGGTTTTTAAGATCTATCTCCCAATTGGAGCATTTTTTGACCAACTCACTAATATCTTGTAACACTAATTATCTCCTATTATGAGTTCTTGTAACAATGTCTGACCTTCATCAAAAGTAATATTTGTTATTACATTATGTTTGAGCAATATTTTTATGGACTGATATCTTAGTATCTCAATTATACTGTAAGTTCTCTGAAGATAAGAAACAAATCTTTTATTTATACTTTATTTCTCTTTTCCTTTCCTGTAAGTAATCCAGAATGTAGATACAGCAGGGATCTACTGGCGTGTATTCCCAGCTCGTACACTCCACCTTCCCTCAGCACCCCTCTGCCCACAGTGACAGGTGACACACTTGATGGCTCAAGACTGATTTTAACTAGGTGGAACCCGACTCAAGTTGTACCAATCAGATTCGAGTTTCTATGAACAGGGACCCAAGGAGGACAATTGGTCCTATGTTGATTATTTGCACCAAGTTAATGTATAAACGGAGATGGGTTGTCATTTCTGGTCATGCGAACAAAGAAATAAATATGACATGAGAGCAAGAAGAATAAAGCTTGTTCTTCCAAAAGGGACAACAGTGAAGGGCCAAATACCAGGAACAAGAAGGAAATAACTGAATCTCCTGCCCTTGTGACCAATGCAACTTCCAATCATTCTCTTTGTCCCAGTTTCATTATTTTCATAGCACATCTTGGAGTTCGAAGTTATCTTTTTAAATGATTTAGCCATATGTGTGTTTCTTGTTTTCCCCCTTTTTTAGAGTGTATTTCACGCCTTTGGTGCAGTCACTGCTGAAAGCTGGAACAAGCCAGGTCATATGGCCATATTCAATCATAACTGTTACATGAATAAATCCATGAATCAATTTTTAATCTACTCCTAGTGTTTTAGCAGGTAAAGGGACTGAGGTCGTGGAGCATATTGATGTGATTACAAGGAAAATCAGAACATGGGAAATAACTTTGAACTGGGAAGTTGCAGCGGGGAATTTTTGGCCAGGCTGAGAGCACACAGTGGTTTTTAGGAAAGAAAAGGGGAGAAATGACAGAAAATAAGAGATGTCAATGGGAATATTGGGAGGAAATCAGAAGATAACCTTCCACCCTGGTGATTTTGCTGTTTGCTGCCCTTGTGCGTAAACCCAGTGAGAGAAAGCATTTCCAAACAGCCAGCTGTCAGGAAAGCCTGAGAAAGGGGTGAGAAGGAGAGGCTGGAGATAACAGAAAACTTGAGGCCTTTTACGGCAAGTGCAAACTTTCACACCTGTCAGCTATAAATCAAGAAGTTTGTGGGGCTGCAATATTTACACTCTAATTAAAATATCATAAAGCAAGCACCCTTTCAGGTTGCATAAAACAAAACTCCAAAACTTCTACAGCAGAGGCTGTTAATCAGTTACTCCTAATGATCTGCTGCCCAGGGTGGGTGCTTACTCAGCCACAAACAGCAAGCAAGTCAACACGGGGTGTGTGGAGGTGTGGTGGGGGGTAGATTGCCATCAGAGAACGGCCTTTGGAGGTGGCCATGACTTGGTCAGAAACCTTCCAGTTTATGGCACAAACTCCATACGGGGCTTGGGGAAGTATTTTTGACAGCTTGGGTATTTCCCCTGTTCCCATGTGGAGCTGAAGTGTAAGACGAATGCACAGTAAGACGAATGCAGAGGTGGAATTACTTGAGTAGAGTTAGTGGCAGGCAGAGACTTCACTGTGTCCTCTGCATGTCAGGTGCATCACAAATACCTTGAATTGCATACCTGGGAACTGGGCACAGTTCTCCTTGTAGTCCATCTTGGTCCTTTTCATGTCTCCTGCTCTTTTGGTGGTCCCTCGCTCTTCTTAGAAGCCAGGCCTACCTGTTGCTATTGACTCTATAGGAAGCCCCAGGCCAGTCGTTCATGCTTCTGCCCACGTCAGTATCCTCATTTCCCTCGCACTTCTCCCCCACCACTTTATTCCAATTTCAGGAACTTTCTTTCAGCTCCTAGAAAGGGTTGTGTTCTCTCTCTCCAAAAGACCTCCACTTAAATTATTCCTGCTGACTCTTCATCTGTAGATTCCCTTCCCATTCTTCAGGTCACACGGACAGGCTCTAAATTGGAGAAGTCATCCCTTTATTTATTCTCAGAAATCATGCTATTATAATCCTCCATAGCACTTTGTGGAATTGGGAATTAGAAAGGCTTTTTATTTACCCATTTTTCTGTCTCTTTCACCATGTTCTTTGCCCCATGAGACCATCACCATGGTCTGGTTTTTTTTTTTTTAATACATTACTGAATACACAGTGTCTAGCATAGTGTTGGGTTTATAGAAGTTTAATTTATACCCATTGAATGAATGAATACCAAGAAATCATGCTTCCCAATTTTGCTTTTCAAGATGAGAATCAAAATGAAATATCCAGAGGCAATTGGTCCTAATTTATTTCCCTGTCTCTGCCTAACCTGGTTTAAACAATGTGCATTTTTTTCATCCTTATCTGACCTCAAAGGGTGTGCTAATTGTGAGAAGTTCAACAGCTGAAGGTAAGAGGATGAGGCCACATTCGGTCAGATATTAATTTACACCACTCGGAAAATATTGCTGGGCATAGTAGAGGAGAGCCTGAGCCTTCTTTCAGTAGACCTGGTTTTGAATATTTCCTTTTATATGCAACAGAGTGTATCATTGTGCTTTTATAAGCTTCAATAGTCTCATTGATACAATAAGGACAAAACGAGCTACTGTATGGGAAGGCCTTTGTGAACATTCTAGAATGCATGATTACTTGGTGATTTTCATGTTGCTGGTTATAAGTTTGTCTTGGATTAGAAAGTGCTCTGGGGTGCCCAGTCTCCAATCCGGTGTCACTAAATTCATACATTTCTTTGCCATTTAGAGAGAATCTTCTCAGCTGTGTCCCCCGTAGGGCTCTACCTGTGCTCATAAATTGACACTGTTTGATAACTTAGAGGATGTTTCCAAGGTCTGTGGTATTGTCACCGAAAGGACCAACCCCATAGCCCTTTACAGTTCTTGATTCTTGAGTTGTATTCATTTTCTTAGGAAAATATACAGAGCTTGTGTAATGTAATGACTTCTAACTCTAAAAATAATTAGAACCCCATTCATTTGCCAATCAATACAAAGGCAACCATCAAAGAAAACCAGGTTTTATTGGCACGTGTTCACAGCTCACACTCTGCTGGTGGTGTGCTGCTTTGGCATTGTGAAAAAAATAAATCCTGGAGAATCTCTTAAGTTGCATTAGGCTTCCCATTAAACACAGGAGAGAAACAGCTGATGTCTGAATTTGCTAACTTCTGCTGATTCAGGTAGAGGGTGATGCGCTCAGCCACGGAGGGAAAGATTTGGGTATGTGAATTAAGACTTGGAAATACAGTGTAGCTATAATCCGTGCATCGAATATTAGGTTGGGATCGTTATCTAGTTAGTGCTTCCTGAAGAAATGAGAAAATAATTTCGACCTTAACTGAGTTTTCAATATTCTTCATTCTCATTGATACTACAACAAAAATACAGTTCTACATCCTTCTTTCAATTTTGGGATTTATAAGCAATGCTCAAGTGACCTTGTTTTCATATGCAGCAGCGGAAATAAGGCAGATGTTTTTATCTCACCTGTATTAATGTAGAACACTGATTAACAGAAATGTTGTGACTTATCAAAGATCACATAGTGAGTCACCGCTGTAATCACAAGGCAAGTGTTCAGGTTCTCATCTCCTTGGCAGCAATGTTTATATCTGTACGCTGGATGATCTCCCGTCTCGTCAAATGCCCCTGCCTTCCCCTGCTGGTCTATTGCAAAGGAAAAGACACACACACACACACACACACACACACACACACACGTGCATGCACGTGCGCACACACACATGCACACAATCTTACAGTGAGAAAACTACCCCTATCTATCCCACTCCCTTCCCATGCTCCCAAGCCCTAGCCATTTTCCATCCTTTCTAGGATTACCATATTCAATAAATCCAAATATGAGACACCAGTGAAATTTGAATTTTAGATAAACAAAAATTATGTTCAGTACAAGTTCCCTACAATATTTAGGGCATAGTTTTACTAAAACTTTTTTCATGTTTTATTTGATATTCAAGTTTCATTCAGGGTCCTATGTTTTTAATCTTGAAATTCTGACAGAATCATGATCATCTTCAAGATTTCTTTATCTACTAATTCCATGATTCTTCTATCTATTTTTCTATTTTAGTTCTTATCATTCCAGATTTCAGCTAAACATATGGCAACCTACTTTCCCAGTGTCTCCAAAGGTACACGAGTCAGGAAGGACTAAAAGACCCCCTCAAGGGACACTCATTCGTGGTTTCCAGCCTGATTCCACTGAGTGCTGGCTATACAATTTCAGGTAAAGGTTAAATCTCTGAAGATCAGTTTCCTTGATTATAGAAACGAGGATAACAATAGTTCCTATTTCACAGTTCCATTGTGAGAAATAAAAATGTATATTCCCTAGAATATACTATAAACTCGTTAAGTTGCATTAAGCTTCAACAAATGTTGATTGGTTGCTGCTCATGTGTTTTATCATTTTATAGATAAGAGCACGGGCCCAAAGAAAGAATGAGTTGTTCATGTTTACTTACTGGCAGTACAGCTCAGTTTTGAAGGGATAGTTTCTGAGACTTTTCATCACAAATCAAATTCAATGCTTAAATTCAACATTTTAGACCTATATCACTTACAAAACAGTATGGTTAACACTGTTAGTCATTTGCCTAATCGCCATTCCCATTGCTTTATTTTATCCTTGCAACAAGAATGTAGGTTTAAGAGGTACTTCTGCCCAGCCACATGTATGTTGGAAAGTGGTCTGCTTCCCAGCCCAATCGGTGAATTTAGTACCAAGTGATTGTTTTATATGTATGTATACAACCCCTTCCTGGCCAATGGGATCTGAGGTGTGCTGAAGCATTCTGAAAAGAGTTTTCCAAAACATCTGAAGAAACAACAATGCTCTTCTGTTCTGGAGGTGATCGTTCAAAACATAATTCTTAGAATTACTGCAGCCAACTTATGGCCAGGGAGGGAGAACTTTCCGGTGTTCTAAAGATGGTGGGGCAGACAGAAGGAAAAATCTGTGTCCTTGGTAACTGTTGAGTTACTGAACTTTCCTTCTAACTGTTCTGACTCTAGACTTTTTATTTTGTGATATTACTACTCTTTTTTTCTATTTACACATTCTTGATCTGTTACTCATGACCAAAGCACACTATGTAATATAAAACTCAAAACTACATAGGAAAAAAGATGGATTAAATGGTGTTCAGTTTCCTCTGGATCTCTGTAAAGCTACACACTCACTTAACATGTTTTGGATATAATTTCAGGTAAGACAACCATTGTCCCCAAATAGTTTAGGATGTCTAAACTATTTACACGCCCTAAACTATTTGTGAACAATTTCCCTCATGTCAAAAGGGCTTCTCCTCAGCCTGTAGCTTTGGCTCCTTAGACAACCCTTCCTTAGACTTCCAAGAAAGAAATGTTACCTTAGCAAACTGTGAAGAAAATCTCTTCTGGTTCATTGAGGCTGTTTTTCATAGACACAGAAATCTCGGCTCCGTGACATCTCTGTGAACTTATATTGCTTCCAAATATAGCTTCTTTCGATGTATTTCTTCCACCTCACACATACATTTGTATACATTCATTCCTCAGTATTCAAGGGGGATTTGTTCCATGATTTCTTTCATATGCCAAAACCAGTGGGTCCTCAAGTCCTTTACAGAAAATGGTGTAGTATTTTCATATCACCTATGAACATGCTCACAATACTTTAATTCATCTTGGTTATTTGTAATACCTCATATAATGTAAATGTTATATAAATAATTGTTATATTGTATTGTTTAGGGATTGGTGACAAGAAAAAGTCTGTGCATGTTCAGTATAGACACGATCTATTATTTCTGAATATTTTCAATCTGAGACTGGTTGAATTCATGAATATAGAAGCCACAGATGCAGAAGGCCAGCTGAATATGTATTTGTTTATTTCCAGTAAACAAATGTCTGTTGAGTTTGTGTTTAGGTTTCTCTTAGCTATTAGAGGCAAGAAAAATGTATGGAGAAACTTACCACAAGGTGTTTATCTTCTCTTTTGGAAGATATATAATTAGTAATAATAATAATATTTATAATTATATAAATTTATCTATTTAGAATTAAAAATTCTAAAAAATGTTGTATTTTATAGAGGGCAGTTATTTATAAAAGTTCTCAATTTGACAGAGATATAATACATAGAATAACAATAAAAAGGAATATATTTTGTGTTAATATATCAGTCAATGTCAGGTTTCATAGAACATCAGAATCACTTAAGAAAACTTGCTAAAAAGATTCCTGGGGTCCACTCCTCACTAGGAGATTGATTCAATAGGTTTTGAGCAAGGAGTAGAACGTGGTTTACTTGTTTTTAAAAAAAACATGTGTATATGATTCTGTTGTAGGTGATCCATAGGCCACACACTGAGGAACAATTAACCCATGATAATCAAAATGATTAGACAAGAAGTGGCGAGTCCAGTGTTGAGTTAAAGCTGTAGTCCTCAGAGCATGGTCCCTGAATCAGTAGGACAAGTATTCACTGGGAACTTCATAGAAAGTTTCAAATTCTTGAACCCTAATCCACATCTGAAAAATCAGAAACACTGAGGGTGAGATTCAGCAGTATGTCTTTTAGCAAGCACCCCGTGTGATTCCAGTGCATGTGAACAGATTAAGATTCACTGATATAAATATTTGAGAATTATTGTTGGTGGAAGAAAAACTTAAGGTATCATGGGTTCCATTTCTTTGCTAAGTTGAATGTTCAAGTTTTCCATTGTTTTTCTAAGCTCCTCTGTTTTTTTATCTGTGTCTACCCTGAACTCATTAAGCAGATCTTTCATTATGCTGGTCATCTCTTTTTTGACTTGGATAATTATTTCTCGTCCGATGTTCTCTATAGCCATCCCTATCTGCTTTTCAACTTCTGCTGCTATCATATCTGAGAGTTTGATTGGTTGACTTCGGATTTCCTCTATATCATTGTCCGTTGTATTTGTTCTGGGTGAGTTGGGGGTCTGGGGTTGTGTTTTGCTTCTATGTGTTGTCATTTTCTTCTTATACATATGTACTTCACTCCTCTTAGTTTGTTCCCCGTGTTGGTTTGATACTTTCTTTGTGGGAGGTTATATTAAGATAGGTAATAGTGTTTTCTTAGGGAATGTCTGTATTTATGGTTTCTTTTGGGTATATGGAGTTCTTGGCTCCTATGACCTTTATGTCTCCAGGACTGTCTTCAGTGACAAGGTCATGGTTGGCTCTACTTGGTGTCGGTGGCTTGGAAAAGGGGAAGGATGGAGAAAATAACAAAGGAAATCGAAGAAATGGAGGAGAAAGAAAGAAAAGGAAAGAAAAAAAAGGGGGGGTGGACCAGCAGAAGGTAGTGTCAGCCATGTGGAGTCTTAGCTTTTATGCATCCACGTTGATGGATCTAGACCCTGCCGGTTTGTATGTTCAGCGTTGGACCCACGCAGTGGAATGGCTGGGGCCATGGGTGTGGCCTTCAGATCTGGCGGGGAGGTCCCTCAACTGTGGCACGGAGTATAGTTGGTAAAATTTAGAATGGAAAAGTGAACTGATCACTTCCTATCTACCTAAGTTAAGGTAGAGAGAGGGCCATGAGTGTTGTGTGTAAAACATTAGGAGGAGTCTGACCTGGCAGAGAAGAATTCAAAACTAAGGTCATCCACTGACTCTGCAATGGCATAATTTGCCTCTAGATTAAGAGATTTTTCCAGAATCTTCAAAATGGCTTGCTTCTTGGCTATAATGGCTTAACACATTCCAGTTGCTTCTCTGCCAAATCAGATATAGTGGTGAGATTCTCTGGGGCTTAGAGGCCCCTGCATAGGTCTTCTTCTGATGTATACTTCTCTAGCTATAGATGATAAATGGGGCACAAAGAGAGTAAATGAAGCTAAAGGAAAACATTTTGTTTCTCTAAAGAAAGGGATTCTTCTGAGTCACAGTGAAAGGGTTTCAACATTGGGCCACTGTTGGTGAACTTTAACAATCATTATTAATTTGGTAACTATTTTCAAGAATTTCAGTGATTCTTTGAGTTAGTTTAGCCTAAGATTTTCTGTGCCATTCTCTCTGGTCACAGTCAAATAATTCCGACTGTATGATTACAGAGCAATTTCTGTTTCTGTGTTCCTTCTTAGAATTGTAAAACGACGTGCATCTTTGTTAGGAAATAGAAAACCTAAACTTTACAGATTTGGTGGCAAGAGTTGGACTACTTTTAATAAGGTCTTGGGAGCTGTGTTAGTCAATTTTCCATTACTCTGACAACATATCTGAGAGAATGAATTTAAAGCAGGAAGAACATATTTTGGCTTATGTTTCAGAGCTCTCAGTCCATGGTCACTTGGCTCCACTGTTTCTGGTCCTGTGGTGAGACAGATCATAGGGGCAGGGAGTGCATGGTGGAACAAAACTGCTTACCTCATAATGACCAGGAAGCAGAGAGGGAAGAAAGGGAATGAGGACAAAATATACCTGCAGGGGCATGTCGCCAGTGACCTCCATCCTCCAACTAGGCCTCAGGTCCTAAAATTTCCACTACCTCCTGATAGCTCATTAAGCTAATAACTCACCGATGAGATTAGATCCCTGATGATCCAATCGCCTCCACAAAGTCTTGCCTCTGAACTGCTCTGCTGGGGACTAAGCCTTTAACACAGGACCTGGGGAGGGCATTTTAGATCTAAATCATAGTGGTCTGGATTTCTCGGCTCATAGAGATATGAGGCTTCTTTGCAGGGGCCCAGCTGCTCTTAAACTGGCCCAGCAGTAGAACTTGTTAGACTTGAAGAGACAGACCTGCTGCTGATCTTCAAGGATTTCCCAAGTCTGAGAATGGTATCTGAAATGAAGGTGCTCTCTAGAATTCTTTCAATCTTCAGGAGAGCTCTCTCACACTGAGAAGATTTCTTGCTGGCATGTAGGTTTCCCGCCCAAAGCTTGGAGGAGTTGCCTGGGAGGCAGGTACTCCTTGAAATTGCTCTATATTTTATGAGCACTGTGTAAACCTGAGGGATTTTCTTGGTTGTCTTCAGGCCTCCCCAAAGGACCCGAGAGAGCCTCTCCTTGGCAATAGTTCCAAAGGAATCTCCTCTTCCATATCATGCTCTCCAAGCTTTGGAAGACTTGGTGCCGAACTTTCATCCTCAGTGAAGATTCGGAAAGATGACTGGGAGGCTGACTCCACACAAATGAAACCCTCAAAGAGCAGAATTTCTGAAACTTAGATTTGGTGTACTACAAACCTCCCAAGACGGAACAAACTGGAAGGCAGTGTCTCCACAGAAACATACCCCGTGGTAGTGGCACTTTATGGACTGAGGGGATTTGCTGGACTTTATTTCTCACTGAAGCTAAGATGAAACAGCAAGCAGGTAGCAGTGCTACAGAGATGCACCCTACAGCAGAAAAGCTCTCAGACCTGCACGATGCTTGGAAAGGCACCTGAGAGGTTCTGTAGAGATGCCTCTGTCATCAGCAACACTCTTCTCTAAATTTGAGATTTGTAGAACCTTAGACTTTATTAAGAACTAAAAAGGCTATTTGGGGAACTTTGGCTTCACAGAAATGCCCCTCTCAACAGTAAACCCCTTAAAACTGACAACACTGTTGCTCAATATTAGCCCTCACCAAGAGCTAGGAATGAAGTGCGAGAGACCACGGATGCAGGGAAATGACCTGCTCGGTAGATGTACTCTCTGGGCCCAAGGAGACTGGTCGCTCCATTACCAGTCTCATCAGTGGCTGAGGCCACTGTAGGAGCAATTCTCTTCTTAAACACTGCACTGGCGGCAGCACTCTAACTGTGTTTTATGTCACACTGTTAGATACTTAACAATTTATTCAAGGATATAAAAGAGGCTGAGGAGCCTATGTGTGTCCAGCCATGAAATAGGCCAGTTAAGCTGAGCCCCAGAGAGAAGGCCATTCTCTCTTCCCTGCAAAGCACCCAGAGGACAGACTGGAAAGATACGTAGCAGGACTGCTGCTGCTTTCTTCACTACTTATTTCTGAAGTCCACGAATATGGAATTCAGCCTTAATTTCTGCTGACTCTGCCCAACATTGCCCACATTAGGACTCACAGACGCAGTACCATTTTGTTCCTCGCAACAGTATACTGAGATAAGCATATACAGAGAGTGGATATAGAGTACAAATAATTTATATTGTTAGAAAATTACATACAAATGCAAATTACATAAAATAAATATGCAGTAGTAAATTTATTTGCCTATATTCAGTCTATGTAGTGTTCTATGAAAGTAAATCTGCAATACTAATAGAAGACTAACTATATGATAGAGCTCCTACATGGATTATTGCATTGAATCATCAAAATAACCCTAGGGCGGGCTTTTCCAGCCTTGGCATGGTTGAAATTTTAAGCATGATTATTATTTGTTGTGGACTGTCCTATATACGGCAAGATGTTTAGCAGCATTTCTGGCCTCTACCCACTAAATGCCAGTAATGTGCTTACTCAACTCCAGTTGTGGCATCCAAAAGTGTGTCTAGATGTTGCCAAACGTTCCTTAGAGAACAAAATTGTCTCTGCAGGGAACCACTGCTCTAGGTGGAAGGCACAACTGCTAGACTCATTTTACAGACAAAGAACCTGGGACTTGGCAGGATTAAATATTTCCCTCAGTTCAGGCAGAAGTTAAGGACAATAGTCAGGATTTTAATCCAGTCTGTTGAGCCTGAGCTCCCATCCACTATTTTATATATCACAAAATGATATTTTTTTAAATATCGGTAGTCCCACCAAAACATTCCCAATGTCTCTGGCTACTAATGAGAAGGTAGAAGATTTCAGGTTTCCATTTACCGAGCTCTCTGGAAGACAGACTTGCCATCAGGTTACACATGTCTGTACTTCCTTCACAGAGGTTGGGAACCGTGAAAGTCCCCTTAAAGTTGTTTCTCCCTAGAGTGGAGTGAAGCCTAACTTTTTAAAAATTTTTAGCAATTTCAATGAGAGGAGGATGGTCTTGCTGTCACTCTATGCTTAATAAGGTCACCGAATTAAGTGTGTCACCCTGTTTAATGCTTAAGGTCTCACTTTCTAAGTCCTCAAGTGCTTTTTATGCTACAGATGCTGTAGAGATCAAGGAGTTGGTGTTTGCCATACTCCACCTGGGGATTTTGAACGTTTTATTCTTCCAGAGGACGTTTTATTTGCCAAGCAGAAAGAATATAAAACTAGAAATTGAAGCACACTAATCAGAACTAGTATGTAAAAAGGAATTTGGGCTTTTCAAGGTGTTATCGAAGACAACCTTCTCTATTGATGCTCACTTCAGAGCTTCTTGAGCCTTACTGAATGGGTTGCTGGCTCCGTGATTCTGTGCCTCTCAAAATGAGAAGCTTTTGTTTACCTTCATTTTCCGAACAATTGCATCAGCGGCATTGCATTTATGCTGCAGAAATTGCGCCATACCGAATTCTCATAATCCTAGTTCACTTAGTACACAGTTTGTACATTTTATTTCAAATCCATTTTCCCCAGCCTACCATCACCATCATTTATTATATGCTCATTAATTCAATGTGTTACTTCATCAAGCTTGTCTTTATCATAAACTGGCAAGCTGTGCCACTATCGTTGATCAGCAGACAACGGAGTTATAAACACCCCCCAGAGCACAGAAAATGCTGTATACCTCGCATACCAAAAGAAAACCTCAACTTCAAGGTTAAACAAATATGTTGAAATCACCACAGTCAACCAAACCTTGACCAGTGACTTTTGCTTGAAACGTACTTTGAGTCCTTAATGAATGTTATGTGAAGTTTAGGTTAAGAATTTGGTGTAAAGGAAGTGTTTCAACCGGTACAATGAATATGTGGGTGATTGATGGGGAAGAATGCGCAAAGGGAAAACAGAGACAAACTTAGTTTGACCTTGATCAACCTATTACTCAACACCCCAGACATTCAGCTCTTCAGTCTGCAATGCTGTTCGTGGCCTCCCTGCCACTTACTTTAGTGTATAATTGCCCACGTTTCACAAGAGTCAGGAAGAAGAGTGTGTTAGGCACAGCCAGCAAAGCACTGAAGTCCAATCACCAGTGTCTTCATGACACATGACAGCATCGAGCCTCTCATTGCTGGAGTGGGTTTTCCACCGTATCTGACCCACACAGAACTGCTCCTCCAGTTCATGATTTGAAGATCATGGGAAAACTCGAGCATTGCCTGTTGCATGTAATGTTTCAAGAAGAAGCAAACTGAGGAGAACTATATGTTATGTTTTATGGATAAACAAACAGGAAAGAACAGCCCCAGGTTTCCCAGGACAGGAGAAGAGCAAAGATCCTCAATAGGAAGGATTGATAATACCTTAGGGAGAATAGGCATGGGGCTCTTAGTTTGAGTCTTGGTCCTTTATGGTCCTCCCGCCTTCATCATAAGCTACTGACAAAGCTTTTTACTCTGTTGATTGGGGGTAGGAGCTGGAGGAGGGATTTGTGCCATCAGAGAGAAGTTGCTTTCAGGAAGCTCTTGCAGTCTTTGGTTTTTCTATCAGTTTAAACTTAGTGCAGCTATTCTACAGGGGAAAGGGACAGAGGTGGAGAAGATTCTCCTTCGCCTGGGCCAAAATTGAGGAGCACTTTCCTTGGGACCTACGCCCCCATTGCTCAGTAGTGCCGTCTATAACTGACAAGGCCTCCAGACTTTCACGGAAGGAAATTAGTTGTTAGGAAGGAAATCAAGTGCTTTCATGAAGAGCCAGTCTGCCTTGGTTCAAATCCTAACTGACCACCATGGAGCTCCTGAGCCTTGTTCCACTTAATTCTCTGTGCTTTGGTTGACTTATCAGAAAAATAGCACTAATAAAAATATAATCTCACGGATCACATGTGAGGATTAAATGAGTTAATTCATGGAAAATACAACAATGTCTGGCACATAATGAGCTTTTCATGAATATCAACTGCTATTAATCATGCCCACATTTGAGAAACAGCCTCATGTTCAAGTTTGGCTTAAAATCAGCAGAAACTCTTGCCTTCAAGGCCCCTCATTCACTCGCACAAGGAAAATACTGTGGTTAACAAGTTAAAATAAAGACAGCCCTTTCCTTTTTTGTTTTTTTATTTTGCTGAGCATCACTTTAGCCTCCAGGATTCTAAAAAAGCAGAACCCCCACCCCACATAGTCCCGAGCTAGAAATTGTCAGCAATTTCTAAGAGATGGAATGGTAGATCAGATATTCAGTAATTTATAGGAAAGAAGACAAAATGCAATAGTACTTATTTTAGTTTCACGGCAAATTTGACATCAATATACTAAAACAGGGTCGTTTGCTTATTCCTTCTTCATCCAGAACAAATCTGAATTATCACTGAAAACACTTACTGACACAGTAAGTGTCAACCTAATTACAGAGAAAACTGATAATCCAGACTACTGCAATCCAGTAAATTGCCGTAGATGGGAATGAGAAAGTGTTTTTTTTCTGGGAAGGAGAGGACAAGGTGGTGTGAAGTAGACAATAAAAGTCATTCAAAGCTATGTAAAAGATAAGAAAGAATAAATCAGAGAATTATCTCTTCAAGAAATGGGAAGGAAATCTATAGATAGAGGGAGGGAAGTTGGAGAAGAGAAGAATAGGAAGTAAAAAGAATTAAGATGTGTTATGTACATGTACGAACTCCCTACAATGAATGTAATCATTAGGTACAGCAAATGCACTAACGAACAGAAAAAGATGATACAGTGCTGGGAAAACTGGATAGTCACATGTGAAAGAATAAAGTTAAAACATTATCTTACATCATAATCAAAATATTAATGCAAAATAGATTAAAGATCTAAATGTTAAAACCCAATAATCCCAGAAGAAAACATAGGAGAAAAGCTTCATGGCATTGGATATGACAGTTTCTTGGATATAACACCAAAGACAAGTGCAACAAAATCCAAAATTGAAAATTGGAACTACACCCAAGTTAAAAATTTCTGTACATTAAGAGACACAATCAACAGAGTGAAAATCTAACCTATGTAAGAGAAAATACTGCGAATCATAACCCACACTCTAAAACTGTGACAAATCAGCAACAATAACAAATATCCCAATTATACACCATACAAAAGGTCAACAGGCATAAGCAAAAGTGTTTAACATCACTAATAATTAAAGAAAGACAAATCAAAGCACAGTGAGATATCACGTCATACCTTTTAAGGTAAAGTGATTCCTCAACCTGAAATCAGATTGATTGGAATAAGAAATGCTTAGAAATTAACAAAGCACACTTTTCTGAATGGGACACGAAGGGCTGACCTTGGGTCCAATATATGGTCCCCAGCCCCTTTTCTCTCTAGCATTGCTCCCCTGCCCTGCTTCCTGGCTGCCATGAACCAAGCATCTTTGTCTGCTCATGTACTTCCTTCATGATGTTTCTGCATTGGAGCCAGCCAACCATGGACCAAACCCCCTGAAATCATGTGCCAAATTAAAATTCTTCTTTAAGATTTGTTTGTTAGGAACTGTGTCCTAGTGACAGAAAATCGAACTAACACAGATTTCTACTATCAAAAAAAAAAAAAGAAAGAAAGAAAAAGAAAAGCCTGCACACGTGTGGATGAGGATGTGGAGATATAACATATATAATATATATGGCACAAAATGTATAATAATAATAATATGTACAATATGTATTATTATATATAGTATATATTACATATATTATATATATAGTGTGCCATATATATATATATGACACAAAATAGGAGATTGAAATAGAAGTTCAATTATTTCCTCAAATTACATATTCTTTTGTTTTCAAAATATTTCAATATTTATGCTAATTTGTTTTATTTATCTTAATTTACCTTAGTTTGTTGAAAACAAAGTTTTTGTTATTATCTGTTTCTTTTTTGCAGGAATCTTTTCGGTTTATGTCTCATATTGAGTATCTCCCTTGAAGATAATGATACACAATGTGATAACTATTGTTATTCTCTTACTACCTGTTTATGAAAATTTGTTTTGTTTTTTTCATAAAATAAAAATAATTGTATGACTCCACTCATTTGAACTATGCAAACTAGTCAAGTTCATAAAAACAAAATAGAATGGAAGTTTCCAAGGGCTGGATGAGGAGGAGGAGGAGAAAAAGAATTATTGTTTAATGGATATAGTTCTAATTTTTCAGGATGAAGAAATCCTAGAAATGTGAATATATTTAACACTGGTAAACTGTTCATCTAAAACTGGTTAAGATAGCAAATGACACCCGAAGAAAGCCCTGACCATAGGAGCAAAGACTTACTAAGTTTCTATAGTAAAGTGGGGACTGTGGCCATACTGCTAAGGTCATAGAAGCAGGCTAACTGGCTCTGAATATCAGCAGATGCAGCTGGCAAAGAGGATTGCCAGCTGAGAAACGTCAGTGGACAACATTGCCAAGAGCTGGGGAGATAGCTGCTTCAGTGGTGCCCCACCAGCAATCACGGCAGAAACAACTGCTGCTTCTGAAACCAAATGTTTGCTGGTTACAGTGTGGCAAAGGAAGGAGAACTCCCAGCTACCCAGGTGACTTCTACAACAGAGAAAGAAGAGGCATCCCAAGACTCATATGAAGATCATGTTAGTGTCAGAAGATCAGCTGACAGTTCTGTGTATGGCCAGCATCCTCTTAAAGGTAGGATCTGAAGGACTTCTGTAGGTAGAACTGTGGAGACTCTGGTTCTCTGCTGAATTTGTGTACCTTACCACTCCTGGCCAGAGCTTCCTCAGCCATCAGGTAGAAATAGTTACGCCCGCCTTGCCCACGTTATATGGGGCTGGTGAACAAATAGAAAATAACAACATAGGCATGAAAATGTTTGTGACTATAGAGTGTTCTAAAGTGCAGAAAATTAATTTGACGGAGGGAGAACATAAAACCTTAGAAATGGCCAATAAATCCAGAAGAATGACAATTCTGAGTTTGAGAACGTCACTAGGTGAAATGATCTTTCATGGGAAGATGAAGGGAGGAGAAATTAGGTAATACCAGAATCCAAGTGTCCATTTTATCTCATCAGCTATCAGCTTTGTTTATCCAAGTACACAAGAGTAAGGATTAGGAGAAGGAAATCCTGAATGAGTTCTGTAGTTGAGTGACTTTGAACAATCAATTTACATCCCTGGGCCTCGGTTTTCTCATCTGTTGGTCTCTGAATTATCTTCCAGTTCTAGCATTCTGCTACAGTCTGAGATGACGGTTTCTCTGCTCCTCTATCATTGAAACAAATCCTAGGCATTGTGTCTCTGCAAGGGGAAGGAACAGCATTCAATTCGGAGCATGCTGGTTTTCCTTCCCATGAAAGAAGGTTTTCATCTGAAAAAACTGACACATTTATGTAAAGTTCAAAGCTGAAAACTTGAATTTATTATTTTTATATCAAAATTTCTTTCTTATAATTATTCCCTTCCTTACCCTTCCCTTTCTTCCCCATCCTTCCTTCCCTCCATTTTCCCCTTCCTCCCTCCTTTCCTTCTTTCTCTCATCCTTTTCTGCTTCTGTATTTCCCTCCTTTATCTTTCTTTTCTTCTCCAAACCTTCTTGTGAAGCAAAATGACATTCATCTAACTGATCTTCCTACCCACACAATATCGTGATGGACATGGACCTATGACAGTGATTAAATGGCATGTTGAATGAGGCTTTGACATGTGTGTTTCCTTACAAAAGAGTTGCCCGATAATTGTTTTCTGACCACTCAATTGAGTGAGGTGGACAACATCACTAAACTATTATTTGTTGTTTGATGGATTTAGGGACATACGGTCCCCTGTAACTGACTGGTTAGTGGTAATGAACAATGCATCACTTAGGATGGCAAAACAGACTCTCTGTATTAACTGAGATTTTCCTCCTCTTTCCACATTTTCTGACAGTATGAAACAAGGCCATGTTTGCTTTACTTCAGAAGTAAGTTTCGTTCAAGAATTTAAATGGAGATTTGAAAGATATATTCAAACTTCAGGGCTGAAGCTGTTAAACAAAAGATATAGCTTCATGGGCTACTGAGTAAATATTGAAAGAAAAGACATTACATGTAATTTCTCATTTACTAACTAATAATAACAAAGTAAAGGGTGGAAGTTAGCAAATATCCCAGTAAATTATAATTTTCATCTCTGTAATAGCATGCCATACATCTGGGCATATTATGGACTCTGACATTTTGAATTATGAGTAGTGATATTTTTCATTTATTTGCAAGGAAATAAAAGGGAAATATTTCTAAAACTGCCATTATGTGACTCCCTGCTTTTCACTTTTAAGGGTAATCCACAGCAAACTCCTCTTTATTGACTCTCATTGTAAATGTACTCTCAATATTATCTCCAAATAATCATGTTAGTAGTTTCCAATTTAAGGCGTTGTGTCATTGGGTTTAGGTGATCGGGAAAGGTTCATCTAGTTGATTTGAAATATTTCACTTATTATTAGCTATGAAATCTACAGAGCTGGGGTGAATCTTGATGCCACTCTTATACGCCATATGATCTTCAGCAGGGCACTTAACCTCTTCATTTTCTATAAAATAGGAATATCACCCACTCCCTAAAGATGTCATGCATGTGTAATTTGCTTAGAATAATGCCTAGCACAGGCACTACAGGGTGCAGGGTAAACTTTAGGTTAGTAATAATTATTAGCCATAAGGATAGCATTCGTGTTATTGTCAAATAAAGGAAGGAGACAAGGTATTTCTCCCATCCCTTTCAGTTTTAAACTGCTATGAATTTATGTTCCAGAATAAATTGACTTAAAATTTGAAAAAATTTAAATCAGATCATTTGTTGAGAGGAATTAGCCAATTTCAGTAGATTTAACTTAAAAGATTATCTATCATTTACCTTTGGAGATACAAGCTATCAAGGTATTATTCAAGGCAATTTCAAAGGTTGCCATTGCATACTGCATAACAAACATGCATACCATTAAAATAAAATATAGTCCATTCACAAAAACTTGCTTTTAAGAAAGTACCATGCCTTAAAAAAATTAATGCAATTTCCAGAGTCATACTCATATCATGAGGGATTAGTTTAACATAAGGATATTGACATAAACTTGTGTACTCTTTACTAATGTAGCTCTAAAGACTTTAGTACTTATATTTAAAAGAACTCAGTCGGGAAATCAACTTAGAACATTCTAATGAGAGGTAAAATATGAAAGGAAACACATACGCATAAATACATGTGCATTTTTGCACACATGGACACACTAAGTTTGGAAGCTCAAATCCCCTGAAGAAAGGCCTTTCACTTCCCTTGAACCACGATCAGAGCATCTTCTATCCAAGCCTTCATAATGTCCCTGTGCAGTGAGGCTGAGCTGCTTACAACTTGGTTTAGGACTCTAACAAAAGTCTTGGCAACTTACTTTCGGAGTTTCTCAAAGCCAGAGCAGTTCTTTCTTGCTTTTAATGAAATTCCTTTCTATTTCTCCAGGTATGACTCCCCTTGGACTAGCAGGGCATATTTTCTCCTTGAGTTAGGACAGCTTATGACAAATAATGATGGGGAATCAATAGACAGGAGGGAAATATTGGGTGAGAGGCTGAATGAATCTCTGAGATAAATTATTGACCGTAGGCATGGCCAGTTCTCCTTTCACTTATATGTTCGTATTCCATCTCACTAACAACCTGAAAGAAAATCAAATATTTTGTTTGGGGGCTTCACTAATATCAGCAACTTTTACTATCTTAATGGCATTTTTATTGATCTCAGCTTTAATGGGAGCTGTATATATTTGATGTTGGTCATTTAAAGTAGAGGTGAGTAATAGACTTCCCCACAGAGGATCATAAAGCAGCTCCTTGTCTGGCAAGCACGGGAAGCAAATAGAAGACAGCATTTAATCTACTGTTCTACTGCAGTTATCAGAGACTGAGATGAGAAAAATTAAAATGTAAAGATTGGAACTTCCCCACCCTCGTGCCTCTTCCCCCTCCCGTTCCTTAGCCCCCCCCACCCCTCCCCCAGGCTGACTCCTGGGCACACTGGTCATCAGCAGACTAACAACAAAAGGCCATTGGCGCAATGACCTTGGCTGTGGCATCACGCACTGGAGGAAAGAAATGAAGCCATTAGACTGAGGCAGGAGAACAGGTTATAAATCAAGCCATTTCCAATAAGCTGCCGTAATGGCCATCCATCATTGCCAGCCCGGCACACAGCAGACCACGGAGACACTGGGGCTGCTAAAGCTGAGACATAAACAATAATAATCCAGGCTTGATGTTTCAGCCCTTCAGGAAATTTAGGGACATTTGCTTTTCTTTTGTTTGTCAGAGGTGATATTTAAAGCATAAGATGTAATAAATAGAGGATAGGTGACACATTGGTATAGTTACAAGTGTTGCATTATGGGTGTGATTAAGGGGAAAATAAAAATGTTGAGTTCCAAAAATAGCCACCATTTCTGGACTAAAAAGTCAGAACCCCTCCTCCAATCAAAGCAACAAGCCAAACATCACAATTTTCATGGAATGATGGCTAGATGTTTTTGAAATAGGTTGGTAGGTCTCACTGCCTTGAGAATTATAGCAGTTTGTGTTATTGAAGTAAAACAACAATATTGAATTGTGCTTTTCTTGTGGAAGAAAGGAAATTGGAAGGGTAATTCAGGTTTGTATTAGTAACCAGGTTGTAACTGGTTAATTAGCACTAGATATGTAGAAGCTGTGCCTTTTAATTATATTGCTCACTTCCAGAGGACAAGCCACTATGGCATATGATCCTATGGCAAATATTTCAAAACAATGTTGTTAACATTTTAAGTGCCCTCGAGATTGTTTACAACAGTTCTGGAGGAAAACATGCCAGGCAAAGAACTAGCTGTTCTAGTATGTCTGGTTTTTTTCTCAAAGTCTTTAAAATGAGTTCCTCAGGTTATTAGGATTTTATTTCAAAGCTGTGCCCATCAGAGATCACTAGCTAGCATGGCTTCCCAGATTTCTCTTTTCTGTTCCACAATGCTTGCCCATCTCAGTCTTGATTTGATTATGCAAAATAGCTAGTCCATCTTTTTTACATTAGATGATGTTCTCCACTACAAATAATAATGCCAGTTTTCAAAAATATATTTCAGATCATTAAAAACAGCTAATGAGGTTGGATGGCCTTAAAATTCACAAGATGACCCTTACAGATTATGATGCTTTTTCAAACCGCTCAGTAATGTAGTAGAGTGAACTTGTCTTGTACCAAAAGCCAAGAGCAATTAAACTACACGTAGCTGAGAGACATGTTGTGACAACCACAAAATGTTCCAAAGAGCATTCAGTGGAAATATATGAAGGAATTGCAACTTTCCTTTCAGACTGGTCATTGTACTTTTAAAACTTCAAACATACGCAATTCTGATGTGTTTGTGTGGTAGCTATAATGCAAACACAAGACGATTAAATGAAGTCTAATCAAATAGTATAATAATTGGGATGAAAATGTATGATGTATGGAGATTGCAATGCTTCTCAACAGAAAGAAATCAGTTATAGCCAGCTAAGACGATTCAGTCCTATTTACTTTCTTTTCAGCCTAAGCTTCAGATCCATAAAAGAGGAAGATGTACACCTAGATATTTACACTTTGGTGAGCCATCAGTCTTGAAATACAACGTTTTAATTATATTTTTAGAAGAGAGTAAGGTAAGGCGATGTGGTCCACAACAGATCAATGCAGGCAATAACCATTTTTCCTTCTGGTTGAAAAACAGGGCTGCCAATTGTGTGTTTTTTTGGTTTTTTTTTTTCAATTTTTTTTTTTCAATTGTGTGTTTGGAAACTGATTAAAATAGCTGAAGAAGCTGAAGATGCTTAATCAGATGTATTTAGAGACATGACATATTTTGATTTCAGGTCAGACTGGGAGATTTATCCAGAAAGAGTCCATCTTTTCTGATGATTTTAAGAGAAGATCTTGAACTGCCTTTAGGTTTCCCTGGCGTGAAGGCAGGATCTAGCCAGCTGTGAGACAGGTGAAACAGAACTGGCATTTCCCCCTTTTTAGCGGCATCCTATCAAATTTCCCACCTCAGCTTAATAGGGAAGTCAAACTGGGTTTGTCCCAGACTTCTCAAGAAGGTTGGCATAAATTTTTAATGGTTTGTCTAAATATTCCTATAATTAAGCATCTGAAGAATTTTTAATATAAATGTAATAGATTTGTTTGCTCATGAGCTGCTATTTAAATAGTCATTTATAATAAATATTTATAAGTGTTTATAAATAAAATATTAATTGCCTGAAATGACATTTTTAATGTGGTGCTAAGCATCAATGAAATGCTATATAACATGAAGCTGTTTCATAAAATGTTTTGAAGGTTCTGGTTCTATGTCCACACCCCCACAGTGACCTAAGGGACAAGTGTGGCTGTGAGGTCTTCCCAGAGTTACACTTGGACAGAAGCAAAGCTTCTCCAGATGTTGCAATTGTTTGAATGCCAAACCATGAACAAGTCAGTCATCTCTTTCTTCTTTTTGCACGGAAATTCTATCAGAAATGAGAACATCAAGATCATTGCTAATGTTTTGGAAGAGTCTATCTTTTCTCTTAGGCACTTGTTCCAAGGTGCCAGTCTCTCTTTATCTTTGGGCCTCTGATTGTGAGGCCTTTCAGAAAAAGAAGGACACAGACCTGACTATTATCCAAGCTGCTTACAGATTGTGCAACGTGTACTATGCCAAGGCCAAATTGGATTACGAAATGGTAGATAAGAAGACAAGAAGAAAGCCCGTAAACAGCCTCTGCTAAGTATTGCTCTGGATAAGAAAGAAAGAGGAAAAAAACCCTAATGATAATCTGTTGAAATTTCTTTTTAGATTGAATATCTATTACTCACCTGCCTGAGAACAAATGGTACCTCTGTGAGCCTCAATATCTCCTTCTGTGAACTATGAAAACAAATGCACACTATTTACATATTTTGGGCCACTAATGAGAGCAACAGTTTGTTTTTATTTATTCATTAATTGATTCCATTCATAAACTTCCACCATCTGCTACAATTAACTGTTATATCCCAGTTTGCAAGTATAATATTTTACAGAAATGCCAAAATGATGGCAGCACCAGGATATGCGAGCAAAGTTAGGTTTTTGTTCTGTTTTATTTTGTTTTTTTCCCTTGGCAGAGTGTATCACACTTTTATCTTGCACATATCCAAGCCAATTTGAATATTGCCACTCTTCTGTGTTAAAATAGTACAACCAGTGGGAGACTGGTTTAGCTTCAGGGTGTACCATCTGGCCCCTTGAATGAATTTCCTAGAATCTTTGAGCCTCAGTTTCCACATTTAAAAAATAGAAAACTTAGATTCGCATCTAATAATAGGTTAGATTATAAATGCTAATAAATAGGTTTTTTAAATAATGCCTTATATTTATTTTTAGTTTGCTATATTAAAAATTCTGTGGTTGTAACATTTTAACTTGATTCTTTAAAAGGTCATTTAAAAGATAAGAGATTGAGGGTAGATATTGTAAACCTAACTTTGACTAAGGAAGGCAATGAGGCTCGGAAGAGTAAGATACTAATGTGCATCTATGCCGCTGGCCAGTGACAGGCCAAAGACAAAGCTACACATTCTTTTTTATATTTTATTTTTGTTACATATTTGTATATACATTTTAGATGTTTTGTAAATATGTATTTGCAATGCTGGGGATTGAACCTAGGGCCTTTGTACTGAGCTACATCTCCAGCCCTTTTTTAATATATATTTTTATTTTAAGATAGGGACTCTCCAAGTTGTTAAGTTGCCCGACCTGAGCTCCAACTTTTAATTCTCCTGCCTCAGCCTCCCTGACTGCTGGGATTACAGGCTGCAGCACCACACTTGGCTTGTTCTTTTAAACATTTAGGTAATGCTGTCTTTAAATTTATAAAATAAATTGTGAATTCCTGTTTCCTAAGTGGATGGTTTCCAAAAACTTTTCTCAGCTCAAAACTTGGACTTTTTGTCATTTCTAATTTGTCCTTGGACCATTTCTTGGCAGAGTGCTCTGAAAAGCTTTTCTGTTTCTAGGGGTGATTGAAAGGTTTGTTTGCCACTCTAAACATTGTAGTATTCATGGTAAGGGATGCAATTCAGTTGATGATATGTGTTTCTGAGAAGGACAATGTAGAAAGGTAGAACACACTGTGCTAATTTGACATCAGTGATTTTATAGTTGAGAACCCTGGCATTTGAGTATGTGAAAATGTTGCTGGGTGCCGCTAAACCTTATTATTTACAATTCATTACTTGTGAGTCAAGTCCCAGTATTCAATGTGCACTCTGCCAATTGCACTGTATCAAGTTTCATAAAAGAAAGCAGTAAACATCCAGATACCTGTTGCACAGTCCCTGAGAAACCAATCCTCAGCGTAGTGCTCTATGAAATTCTATTTTGATTAGGTTGTTACATCTGGGAGAGAACTGCAAATAGTATTTGGCGGAGGAGAAATGTGGGCCTGTATAATACTAAGATTAAAGTCTGTCCAATAATACAAGCATGTCAGCTGGGACAGGTCCTGTATTTATAGCAGAAAGGCCACTGAATGAGGATTCATCACACAGGTTCAAGAAAGGTAGTGTCAATTACTTTGGGACCTTTCATGATAACATGGGATGGGCCACTGAGAAAGCACCATATTTAATCTATTTCCTGTTTAAGTGGACAAAGAACGAGTAACTACAAAAGGAAATAATCCTATTTGGCAAGAAGGCAGAGAAGAGGATGATGGGCAAAAATGACCTCATGCTGTTGATCCTCCACACTTCTAATTTTTATGATTCTATGATGTGAGATTCTATTTAGTGGGCTGACTTTTCTGAGTATTTCATTCTCTGGGCCTTACGTAACTCTTTCACTGGCAAATTATATGGTTTAAACTGCCATGCAAAGAAGGTAAGAGCTGAGGGAATTAAAGTAATAGGTTCTTGATTTAGCAGATTTGAGTGGTGAACTGTGCTCTGATTTCCAACTTACTTATTAGTTACTTATTTGTTATCCTACAGACTAACTTTTCCAGTTAATTAGTTTCTTGCCCAACCAGTACATCATTTTGTGGGTATGAGAGAAATAGAATATAAAGCTGTATGTGAAATAAAGAGACTCACTAAATTTGGTAGCAATACACTCTGTATGAGGCTCTTCGTAACAGGTCAGATTACCCCCCAGATTTACAGATCTAACAAGCATACTTGACAGAGCCTGCGTGTGACCACAGGTGGGAACAGCTGGTGGGTACTTGCCAAGAGCAACACATTTAACCAGCTGCCAGTGGAGCTTGCCAAAGCAGGGTCACCACGGAGCAGCTGGTCTTCTGGGTGTAAAGCTAAAAATCTGTCACTAGTACTTCTCAATTGTCACCTGCTGGCTTATCGTCCAGTAGGCCCTAACTTAGCAAGGGAGAGGAAGGTAGGGACATTCACACACCATTTCCAAGCATTACTGTTTCCAGAAAATATCTGTGACCAATAAGGGGGCTGTTACTCAAACTGTGGCAATACACCTGATTGAGACACTCTGATGACCAGCAGCATCAGACCGGTTTTCTTAGCTGGAACTCCTTTTACAAGGAGTTACTGTCTAATTACTAGGAAAACTCCAGAGGTAGTGCTTTTCTCAAAAAAAGAAAAAAAAGTCTACAGACCTCCAAAGTGGTAATTTTGCCTTTGAGGACCATAATTGTAGCTCTTTGACAAGAATTGGGTTTTCTGGGTTTAAAAAATTAGCTTACACCTTTGTGTATTGTGACATAAGTATAAGATCTATGTTTGCTACAAGAAAACAGGAATTACATGATCTAGTACATTCATTACACAATTAACATCTCATCCACCTTATATCTCCTTCTACTTTTGGCTTTTTCCTCTATGATCCTATAATATAGTTATGTCAGCCCAATTTGATCCAATTCACGATTGAAATAAAACATAGATTTGTGCACTATAACTGATGTCTCGCTTTCTATTAATATGAAATCTACATCATGAAGCAAGCCGTATGATGCCTCCCGTCCTCCTTTTTTTGACTGAGTGGGAGCTTCCCTTTCACTTCACAAAAATTCACATGAACCATTCTAATCTAATTTCTATTATAATCAATTATTTTGATATAATATGTAAAAATCAACAATCTCTCTAGACCAACTGTGTTAAAAAATAACCTTAATTTCCTTTGACTAGTGAGAATAATTCTTTGATTCTATAAAGCCCTTGTACCCCAAGTACTGATAACAATACTAGTAAGCTGCTGTGTCCACTTTTAAATTCTTCACCTCTAGCTATATTTTTCCATATTCTGTTCACTATTCTTGTATTATAGCATGTGTTTTCCTTACATTAGACAAAACAAACGAAAACTTCATTTCTTGACATTTATCTATACATTAAGTGTTACATGGAATATTTAATACTGCAGCAAATATTGTCAATTTCATGCATACTTCTCTTCCTCTTTCCATAATAAATCTTCCGACTTTTACCTGACTAGGGTGGCCAGTTAGCAACTCTATTTCTCAGACTTTGTTAAAACTTGGTGAGATTAAGTTCAGCAAATGGAATGTGAATGGAAGAGCTATGAACAATTTCTAGGTCATGCCATTTAAAGAGGAAACTGCCTATCTTCAACTTCTTTTCCTCCTTTCTCCATGGGCTAGTGCATAGCCCTAATGCCTGTGATTGCTGAAAAATAGCAAACAAAGAAAGAAGGAATTTGAAACCCTGCTGACCTCATGGAGTAGAACTGTCTACTGGCTCCAGACTGCCCGCCTACTTTGGACAAAGAAATAAATACACTACTGTCTTGTTTGAGTCACTCTTTTTTTTTTTCAGTCTCTTTATTACAACAGCTTAGCTTTATGCCCTAATTAATACATACTTTTTTCTTTTTATTCCCCACATCTTTGTTCCTGCCTTTCTCTCTTTCTGGAATGTTCTTAACTACCTAGTGAATATTTACTTCTATTTGTAGGCACAGATCGTGTGACCTCTCTTTGACTCTTCTGTAGACACTCCTGTTCGTGTGTACAGAATTTTGCACAGCTTCATCTACTCCTATCACAGTGAACTGTGGACAGCTTGATGTATGTTACATCTTTGCACCTGGCTTGTGAGTTTTCCAAGATGAAGAAAACCTCTGTCTACACCAAAACACAGAACAAGAATTAATATTTTGCAACAATAACTGATATGAAATAATAATAACAACAGCAGCCACAACAGGTTTCTTTGGTCATCTTTAGATCACACAACCCCGTAGATTTCATAAACTGCTTTTGAGTAACACAAATTCAATGTACTAATTATCATTTGTAATATTTAGCAAAGTTCTATAACTTTTTATGTTAGTTTGTAAATTAGAGCACATTGAGTTAGATTAAAAGCTATACACTGTCAGCCTTAGATGAATCTTTGGTCGGTTTTTGCCATGTGTGGTTCTCAGTAGAGACTGGTGGTGTATAAATGTCCCCTCTTGAGTGCCACTTCCTAGGAGTCAAGACCAGTTGTCATATGCTTATGCTCTTCTCTTGCACATTGAAGACCTATAGTCTTGAGAGGTTTTAGCTCCTCCAATTATGGTACTTGGAATGTCAGTGGTGTTGGGATTTCGCAGAAACAGTAACAATGTCAGAATCACTATGAACCAGCATGCTTTGAACAGAAGATGGTTGCACTCTGTAGAGTTATGCCCCAGCAGCCATGTGGTGGACCAATTCTGGCTTCCGGGTTCTTGCCTAGTGCCTGTTGGTATGCTTTATTCTGTACTCCTAGTGTTCCCCTCTTGTATGTGACAGGTGTTTAAAAAGTGGATCTAGTTATGAACAATGTGAAAGAGCTTTCCAGAGCTGGAATATGACATGGGCTATAGTCAGAGGTTAGGTCTCAGGGAGACCTAATTTGTTAATATGCTGAGTGATGGCAGAGAAAGCTGTGAAACAGACAATGTCAAGCACAGGCATAAGATGGACCACTGATGAGGTGTCCCCTCCCACATGAATGGATTGTGATGGTGGGAGGGAACACGCCCGTGCAGTGGTGATAGTGTCACAGAAGTACTAGCTGGTGATAACCAATGATCTTTACAGCTTCTAGACAAACTCGCGTTCTGGAAGCAGATATTAAAAAGTGATTCTTGAAATGTAAGGCACACAAAGTCCTAAAGAATACAATGTGATTTGAATAAACTGCAGTAGGCTGCTGAGATGATTTTCAATGGTGCATACACCTCTCCTTCTGGGATGCAGAATCCTTTAGGTAGAATGAATTTCCCTGGAGGTTTTGGAACTTGTCAGACTCCATAGAAAATGGCTATCTGTCGTCGTGCATTTGAGTTGAAGTCAGCTGCATTCAGCTATAATGTGTTGGTAATAAAGTTTTGGGCACAGACGATTTCTCAGGTAGGACAGATTCTGCCAACCTTTGCTACTGGCCAGTAGAGTTTCCTTCCTTCCATCTAAGTGTAGATGATGTAAAAGTGCAAATAATAGAGGTGATATCATTTCATGTGCATGCTTGCTTCAACTGGTATGGGCCTAGCTTCCAATGTTGACTCACCTATTCCTGGTTGTAGAATAAGGTTTATATTATTTGATGAGTTGGCTTCTGCAAGCCTTAATTTTTGGTTAGTGAAAAGTCCACTGACTATTTGTCAACTACAAATATATCATTGATTTTATAGAACACAGTTCTTGGGGAAATAGGTACAAAGCTGAGTTATCCCTGTCAAATCCTCTACTTGAATAACAGCCCAGGGGAGAAGTGGAGATCTCCATGATGTAAAATGGGATTAGAGAATGTTTGAGACCTTCAAGGGATAAGATGTAAACTATAGCAGCAAATTAGACACACTCCTGAGATGACTGGTAATTGCTGCAGAGAAACAATAAGTCTGGTGGACGCCAAGGATTTCTGTGTACTTTTAACCCTGCTAAGGGATCTTTATTCCATGTCTCTGGATTCTGTGTCTGCACCTAGAGATTATAGCTGCCTGAGTCCTCAGTAGCCCCCTTCTGGAGTTTCAAACTAACCTCTTTGTTTGACTCATTCAGTCCAGGACTCCATGAACTGTGCCTGAGGGCAACCCCTGGGTTGTTAAGTAAATTAAGAAGTCACAAAATATGATGGATCCTTCAGATTAGAGGTCCTTCTTGATTCTATTTATTAGCCAAAAGAAGGCAACAGGGAATTTCATTATCCAAACAACAATTTCCCATTGCTTAGGACATATCTTAAAAGATAGGTTTCCATTTTCCTTCCTGTTTTGACCAGAGTGAACTTATATTTAGCTTGACTGTTCAGCTTCATGGAAAAAAAGAAGCTCTCTGAACTTGTTCCAAGAGCCTGGATTTCATCCGTGGCGAGAAGTCATCCTGAGTAGCAAGTGCACGGGGCCAAGGGAGAGTTTCCCATTCTCCGGCAGGAAGACTGTACGAGAGGGCTGCAGAGCCTGAAGAACGCTTGGAAAATGTTTTTTCACGCCAAAGAGCTTTGGCTTCAGACTCAGACAGACAGCTCTCCTGCTTGGCAAGAGAAGGAGAACCCCCAGAAATCGGGCCCATGGTTATCTGGAAACTTTTCCATCCACCAGTTAGTATGCTCAATGCTTTGTACTTGTTATTTCATGAAACCCTCACCAATCTTACAAAGTTGTTACTCTTACCAATCTAATTTTATTGACAAAAAAACTAAAGGACGTGACCACAACACCACCAACCCACTTGCCCAGGAGTGTACACATGAGAAGTAAAGGTGGGATTTAAGTGCAGAAAGTTTGTTCCCAGAGCAAACAAACCAACAAACAGCACAGACACATGTGAAAATGTGTGCACTGCAGCTGCCTAAATTCATTTTCCTTCTTTGACCTCAAAATTATGTCTGTTGGCGCATTGAAGAAACATGTTAGGCAAGAAGCCAGATCCTTGGGTATGCGTGAAAGAGGGCACTCAGCTTTAAAATGTCCTAGGTGCTTGTTGATCTTGCTCTGGGAAGTGTTAAGGAAAAGGATGAACTATGGGCCTCTCTGTGAACCGTTTTCTGTAACAGCCTTCTTTGTGGTTTGCTTTCTTACTTTCTAAAACAGCCTCCTGTCTCATTTTCTGGATGTGATCAAAGAGGCGATATCAACGTAAGCATCATTTTCCTAAATGGACTGACTTTTTCTCTCTCCACTCACTCCCAGCTTTCTGTTTCCAGTGGATTCTGATTACACCATGTACCCTGGAAGATGCGTCCTTGGATTTCAAGCCTGTATAGCACACATTGACCCTGCGGCTTGGCCCCCCAGGCCCACTCTAAGTAGAACTTGTTCACCTCTCTAGGTTTGTCGCTCATGGTTTCCTTTTGACCCCGATCCACACTCTCACCTTTGTCTCTACACACCCTCAAACTAAAGTACTCTCAGCCTGGCAAGGTGTGACCATCTCCACTCAACAATACTGCTCACTCACTCCGCTTATAACTTGCATATGTATCCTTCTCCCACTCCCACCTGGTGATGTGCTTTATGATGTAAGGCTCGTATTTTAACATTAAGTCAAGTTTTATCACTTCTCTTTCTTTAAAACCTTTGTGACTGATTGATTCATCTGCTTTTCCCCCAGATTTCCGGCACTCTCTGTGAAGCGAATAGCCTGTGGGGTTAGACAGAGCTTCAGATTAAGTGGGAAAGATAGAAGCATTATGAACTTCAGCGAAACTGTTGAGGTTCTCTAAATCTCCATCTCCTTTTCTATAAGACAGGCCAGCTGAAACTTTGCACGCTGAGTTGGTGAGAAGGGTAAATGTTGTTGAACACGAAAGGCACTTAATTCAGTGCCAAGCATAGAGTAAACACCGGATAAGTGATAGCTGTAATCAATGTTACAATCATCATCCTATTCGTCTCACTGTTGAGTAATTGCTGACCCACGTGCTTGTCTTCTTCTCTAGATGTACATTTCTTGAGGATACTGTCTGTGTAATTGGATTTTATATCCCTAGCACCTGGCACGGTGCCTACCACATAACAGGTGCTCAATAAACACTTATCGGATGAATTATAACTCAATTATCTGCCATCTGGTTTGTCCGAAGCCACATATATTAGCAGGATCAAGCCTACTGCTCTATCATTTCATCTGCTTTTATGTTTAGGGAAAGAAGAGTTTTTATCTTACATTTCTTTCCATAATCAGTTTGTATGGAACCCACTTCTCTGTTCTCACTGACCCCCAAGAGGCCTGATGAGGTTACTTCAGGTTTTAGGGAACTTGACTCTAAACCTATATTTGATTGCTGAGAATCCTGGAAAGGCAGGACTCTTGCCTTGTGTCAAAGGGCTGCTGCTGCCTTACTGGCTTCAAAGCATAGCTGATGCTGAGAAGCCACAATCCCTTCCCTGCCTTGCCCCTGAACTGAGCACTTCCCATCTGCTTACTGCCCACAGTACTGCTAACATAGGCCATTACAGGAAACATGCTTTCGTTGAAGAACAAGGGCTTATTCTAGGGCGTGTGGAACAATAACAGATAAGCGTATTCCTAAATTTAATTCCCAATTCTCTATTTCGCCTAGAAACAAGCTGTCTGAAAAATTGCAGTTTTGCTGAGGTTGCTCCCCTTTCTCTCCATTTCTTCTCACCTCTTCAGAATCTGCGTCCTCCTCTTTCTCTTGTACTCCCTAGAAAAAACTTCTCCAAAAGAACCATTCACATGCTTCCATAATAATAGAGCAGTCTATACCCAAAATCCCACCTTTAGTAATACAAACAATGAGGAGAAACTTTGGAGTTACATTTTTTTTTCCTTTGAAGGCATTAAGTATCTTGGAACAAATGTTGAATAATCTGTATAAATGGAAAGGGAAGCAGAAAATGTATTTTATCTTCAGCAGAGCAAACTTCACAGGTGAGACATTTTGTTTCTTCTCTTTTCCTTCTTTTTTCTTGTCCTTTGCTTTCTTTTTGTTCTTGAAGGAATATTAGTCAGAATAAAGCATAAAGAGAAGAGTCCAGGAACACGTCTCAGAATCAGGAATCCCAGTACAGACTGTGGAAGCAGTTTTGTGCAAAATCATTGTTCATTCCTCCTGCCAAAGTTTTTTGACTTTGTATCAATGTGATAGCTAATTCCAGAAATCTATGGCATTGTATGTGAAAGGTGAGGGGGCTTAGAAGAACAGAACTAGATGTGTGTATATACAAGAAGCAGATGTGGATTGGTACTCATCTGAGCAAGCCTGAGTACTCCAGTAAGAATGAAGACCCCATTGAAAAAAACTAGGCTGCCATTTTACATCTTATTAAACACTGGATATGTTACTAGGTATTCTCGTTCTTGTTCTTTGGACATGCCTATGGAATTTCCGATGTTCTGTAAAACAGACTTTTAATTCAGATTCTTGTCATGACATCTAAATCACTGAATTGATAGGCAGCAGGATAAAGGCTTCTCTTTTTCATTGTGCCCCTCCTTTTCTCAAGTGTATGTGGGTAGACACCGTGGCCTAAGATTATTAGGAATTCCCACGCAGCCATTACTGTTTCTGAAGTCAGTAGAGCACAATTTCCTATTTTGGTAATATCTGCACCTGCCAGACAGCCCCTGGATCTTTGGCTCCTGCTACAGCTGTTTCTTCTCTTTTCTTTTCTAAGACCTTGTGTTTTTTTTAGACCACAGTCGTTCCTTTTCATTTGGATGGTGGGGACAGCTACAGTTATGCATTACTTAATGACTCAATATGTTCTAAGAAACACATTTTAGATGATTTCATCATGTGTAAATATCAAAGCTAAACCTTACAAAAACCTACTAAGGAAGCCATACACCTAGCCTATATGTGTGTCCATAGTTTGTGTGTATGCCTGTATAATTAGCAAGTATTACGCAGTATACAAAATTGTCTCTGCTACATTTTTGTATAACTGGCAGCAAAGTAGGTTTCTTTTCACTGGCCTCACCTCAAACATGTGAGTAAGGGGGTCGTGTTATAATGTTACCACAACTGCAGCCTCACTAAATAATAAGAATTTTTTTCAGCTGCTTTATGACTTTATGTCACAGACATGGTATAGGACAGTCATTGACTGAAATTTTGTTACATGGTACATGACTGTATTCAAATTCTGTGGTGGAATATTTTCAATACAGTCAGACATCCTACCCTGACAAACTATTCTATGTTAGAAGAATCTCCATGTAGTCCATATAGTCCTCTAATTAAGGACTGACAAAATTCCCTCCTTTGTTACCCAAAGTACAGTTTATGTCGTGCCTCCAAAATGAAACAGGGCAGGGCAGGGATAAACCAAATGCCAGACTCCCACACCAGTAAAGCCAGAGCAGTCTTTCTGCACACTCTCCCTCTACCCTGTGATAGACCTAGGTCACGTCAAGTCTCTTGACCTTCAAGTGTGTCATTTGATGGGATGCTAAGGCACTGAAAGGGAACTTTGTAAGCAAACCAATTGTTCTTCCTGTTACTATTCCTAGACTGTCTTTTGAAAGAAGATGCAAAATGATCTCAACCTAGAGAAGGCAATCAGGTGCCAAAGATTTCATTTTAATCTACTATGTAATTTAGTGTGCTGAAAAAAGAAAATTTAAGGGATTTCCTCATCTGGAAAAAGACAAAAATAAATCCAGGACTCTTCAGGGATGAAGATGATACAGGAAGCTACAGAGTGAGCATGGCTGAGCTGAATTTTGAGAGACAGAGTCTACCGCTGAAGCGAATGCTCTGGAGTACAGCTCTCTATGGTAGATTAAGTGCGTGCAAACTCAGTAATCTGCACATCCTCTATTTGAACAGAGTTATTACTCAAATGACTCCCTAAAGCCATTTTCCTTTACCTTTTATGCCATGACATGGTGAAATTGAAATTTTCTTTCATTGTTCTGTTTCTCTTTTTTTTTTAACTTCAAACTGTATTAGTCAAACTCACTGCATGCCTGAACTCCTTTGAGCCCTGATTTGTTTGGATAATTGAGTTTCCACTATAGTTTTGTATCTAATACTTGATGGTAGGCCTGCTCACAGGTTCTCCACCACATGGGAAATTGAAAAGAAGATGGACATGGCTAGCAATCGGGATGAGTTCTGCACTAGGTGAGTGATTTTCCACCCCTGTAGTCTCATGCATGATTCCAGTCAATCAATGAGCCCTCCGTTCATTGAACCAGTAGCATGAGAGAGAATACTGTGTAGAGGTTAATGCTGATATTCATGTAAATCTCAGCTATACCACCTAACTGTGTGATCTTGAGTAAGTAACACAATCTCCCCAAGCTTCGAAGTCCTCATATGTGAAACAGAAATAATAACTCCAGTGACATTACTGAGATAGAGTGAATGACACAGAATATACATGCTTAATATAAGACAGGTAACCTAGAAAGGGATTAATAAATATTAGCTATTATTACTAAATTCAAAGAAGATTCCAGTATATAAAAATTGTTACTACCATAAAATGGTTAACAAGCTATTTGGAAAGTTAACTGTGTCACACAAAAGAAGAAATACACATCAACACACACACATACACACACACACGCGCTCAGACAAAATGGACCATGTAGTACCCAAAGTATAATGTGGTTTATCTCAATTGACTTCCATGTATTACTATCTACTATTTCCCTTGAGTTTATTTAAGCCAAAATGAGAAATGTGTTAGCTGCCCTGAATGAATACTCTTAAAAGCTGGAACATGCTTTGGCAGAGTGGTGTTACGAGATTCCGTAGGTGTTTTAGAACTTTGTCTCCAGCTCTGGGCTTTGTTGGTTTCAGTTTCAGATGAGCTTTCTCCATGTGGCTCAAAACTGGCCACTGGCTCCCCTGAGCACATGATATTTGCATAGTCATGATCTATGACTCCATTAACACAAGGAGAATACAGGCTACACTTGAGACAGATTTCCTCATCTTGGGTTGAGATTCTGTATCCAATCTTACCCAAGCCAAAAAGATTAAGCAGGGAATCTTTTGGGAGGAGAGTGAGAGTAAGAATTGTCTCCCACTGAAATAGGCAAGCTGTATATGGTCACTGTGCTTCTATATAGTAAGCTTTCTTGTTGCTGGGACAAAACACTTGACATCCATAACTCAAAGGAGAGGTTTCTTTGGGATTATAGTTTCCATGGTTTCAGTCCATGGTTTGCTAGCTTCAGTGATGAAATAGGATAGCAGAGGGCCATGGCAGGGGAAAAGGTGCTTAATCCATAGCAACTGGAAGCAGAAAGAGAAGGGAGGAATGTGGAACAAGTGCATACCCTTCCAGGTCATGCCTCCAGTGATTCACCTCTAACCAGCTCCTACTTTCTAACAGCATATTCAGCTACTCAGCTCATTAATGAATGAATCCCCTGATGAGTATACCACCATCGCAATGCAATTGCCTTCCAAACATCACAGATTTGGGGGGACATTTTAGTTCTAAACCATAAGAGCTTCTCAACTCTCGCTTTTTTTTTTTGGTGCTGAGGATCGAACTCAGGGCCTTGTGCTTGCAAGGCAAGCACTCTAAACCCTTGCTTTTTTACCCATTGCAACTCAGTACTGTATCTCTATAAGAAATTGCCAGTGTTCAGGCACCAAGAATAGAACTCATGGGAATGTCAAAGACAGAGGTTCTCAACCCAGTAAAGACAGGGGGCAAAAATTTCCCAGAAAGTTGTTTTAAACATTGTTTAAGCTGACACATAATAAATGTGCAGTATGATATTTTGATACATGTATACATTATATGATAATCAAATCAAGATATTTATCTTATCCATCATCTCAACCATTTATCATATCTTTGTGGTAAGAATATTCAAAATACTCTATTTCGAAATATGTGATTCAATATCATTGGTTGCAACATTATTCTATGAAATAGTACACCAGAAGTTATTCTTCCTATGCTGTATGCTGTGGCTTTGTACCCATGAACCAACCCTTCTTCCTCCAGTCTCCTTTACTATCTCGCCACTCTTCCTTTCTCTTCTCTACTTCTGTGATATCAGCTTTTTCAGATGTGATATATGAATAAAATCATGCAGTTTTGTCTTTCTACGTCTTGCTTATTTCACTGAACATTACATCATCGAAGTTCATTCCTGTTGTCAGAAATGACAGGATTTCATTTTTTTATGTTCCCCAAAATATTCCATGATGTGTATACCACATTTTCTTTGTCTATTCAAGCCACCAATGGACACTTAGATTGCTTCCACATCTTGGCTACTCTGGGGAATGCTGCAGAAAACACAGAAGTGCAGATATTTTTTAAACACACTGATTTCATTTCTTTGTGTCCCCATTAACTAATTGCTGCATCATACGATGGTACTATTTTTCATTTTTTTGAGGAACATCCATACTATTTTCCCTAGTGGCTATAGTAATTTACACCCCCACCAGCAGTGTATAAGAGATCCTCCCTCTCCACATCTTTGTCAGCATTTTGTTATCCTTTGTCTCATAAGTAACTCTCCGATAAGATCCTCAACAGAGGAGCAGCTGTGTCTTTGATTCTTAATTAACCTGCTATTTTCCTGATTTCAGTGCATTTAAGTGTTTGCGAACATGGTCCCAGAATTTACCCATCATCTCAGCAACAATGTGCCCATATTTCATAAGGCAGCTATGAATTTAAATATTTTGTTCCAGGGCCACTTTTCAGACTACAGGAAGCAAGTGGAGGTTCGGAAAATAAGAGCCCTACATAAAAAGATTCCCTTCTTTGACTTTCATTTATCTCACTCAGCTCTTTGGTGACTCTGGAAAACCACCTTCCCCACACGTGGGAGTCAGAGAGCAGGGACTGTGCAGAGACTGTCTGCTATGTAAATTGATGAGAGTGTGGGTGAATCTCCCATAGACAAACAGTCAGACCGAATGATGCTAAACTGAAAGGTAACAAGGGAGGAGGAATGATCATTTGTAAAGAGGAAAGTGTTGAAGGGCCCTTTTGCCTGGCAAACATAAATACCCTGAAGAATAGAAAGCTGTGAGTGGATGTGGGGCTTACTTAATGTGAATCCTACATCAGACGTTTGTAGGTGATATAAAACTCTGATGTGCTGTAAAATTTATATCGCTCCCCAAAATGATCTACTGGTGGAACATATAAATTTTGCAGAAACTGTTAAAGCTGTCATAAAACCTCATTGCTTCAGATACAGTAGGTGTTTCAGAAATACACACCAGAGCAGAGATTTGTAATCATTTCAGCGTGGTTCATAAAAAGAAGCACATTGTGTTTCACTTCTGAGAAACTGCAAAGATTTCTTTCCTCAAAAGGCTTGTTTTATCTTATTTTACATACTTAAAAAAAGAGACAAGTAGAGACAAATAAACAGTCTAAATATTTAAACACACACGGTTCTATATACACCCAGATTGTTAGAAAGGTGGGAGCAGATGATTGTTTCCTTACCAAGTTCACATAGAGTTGTTGCCTCCGTTTAATAATAGTCGATCTTGTTCAGGCTGAACAAACTGGTCCCTGTGGGGGGCGTGGGGAAAGGCAGCAATAAATCAACACCCCAGATGTAATCTTGGTGTCTAGAATGCGGAGGGAGATTTTGGTGCATAATGGCACTGGTTTGTCTATTGTCATTCAGACACGAGCTGCATCAGAAAAGGGCTTGTGGGAACCTGATAAGAAGTGGTCAAAAGTGGGCCATAAATCACAGAGAGGCAGTATTCTGCTGATTTCATACATGCACACTTTCTGGGGGGAAAATGATAGATATGCAATTTACTGCTTATCACGTCGGCTGGAAGTTTCATAATACAAAAGCCTGACCTTCAGTGAACAAACATCCTAGTTGACTACCTGCTCCTGTGGAGGAAATACGGCACTCCAGCCACCTCGCTGGTAAAGCCCTTCAATAACCTATTTAACAAGCCTCTTTGATTGTGAGCCATGCAGTAGTGCTTTACTCAGGAACATCTCCTGGAACAAGGAGCGGATGGTAGTTATGGACGGAAACTGAATACTTCACTCTAAGAGAACTAATGGACTGAAGGGATCATATGGATTCCACACTTGTTCAACACTTGTTAACTTTCTGCAGACCACTGGACCACAACATCTTGTCACAGACGGGGAGCATGAGGAAGGCATAGAAGAACGAAACTAAGGAAGTGGCTGCAGACTAGACAGGTGAACACGACTGTCTCAAGTAAGGAAGTAGCCATCCAGAAAAGCAGAACAAAAGCTAGAACAAAAGCTCAAAGGCAAGCTTTATGTGCCTTTGAGCTTTAACCTTTAACCTGAAAGCTGAAATATTTCTATCTCATATTTCTTTCAGGGAAAAGTTTGAGAACAATGACAATTATTTTTTATTTTTGTTCTTTCAAAGTTAATTAATAGGTGATACTAGTTTCTACAAACAGGATTGTTCATCTATAGTTAAAAAGTGCATATAAAAATAATGCATCTTTATAATTTTAGACTCATAAAAGAAGTCAGTACTCCAAAAATGTCTCAAAATTATTTTCTGATTCCCTAATTGAGTGAATCTAGATATTTTTAAATATACTATACCCTGGCTTATATAAGTTTTCAGAGTCAATCTTTTAAAACTTAAAAATGAACTGTTTAGGGCTGGGGGTTTACTTCTGTGGTAGAGTGTACGCTTAGTATGCTGAAGGCCTTGGGTTCAGTATGTACTCACACATGCACACACACTCATACACACACACAGGAGCACACATACAATTAATTTTTTAATGTCTAAAAGAAGATATCAGACAAATAAGACTTTGCAAGCCTTGGTTTGTAATTTCAATCTAGATGTATAAAGAGTCCTATTTGTCTTATAGTGTATAAATGAAGAATCTACTCACTTTTCCTTTAACAAATATTTATTATGTAGCTACTCTTTATCAGATGTTCCTCTGGGTGGTTGTGTTTAGCAATTGATTGGACAACAAATTTTGCCCTCACAGAGCTTACAATTTAGTAGGAGGATCTAGATAGTAACAAGTAAATAAGTAAAGTGGATAGTAACTCGAGAAAATAAATTATATGAAGGCAAAAAGCAGGAAAGTTCCCTAGAGATGTGGGATGAGGGTAGGGAGGGAGTCACACATACTATTTAAATCTTAGACATTGCCCATTAGCTGATAGCTTCAAATTCCTCCTGCACGAACATTTTTAGTGATGATAATAACAAGAACTAGAAATGATTCATTTGAATGTTATTTTCTTCTTATACCCTTTTCTACCTGTTCTTGGAAGAACCAAAAAATGGCCAACAGACAAAGAAAACCAAGCCTATGCTGTTAGATGCTCAGGCAGCCTATTTCACTGACCATCACAGCACTTCTTAAAGACAAAAGTGATCCCTGGACATAATGAAAATACTTGTACTTCCCATCAGTTACTTAGAGTCTCAAAGTGTATAGGAAACTGAAATTTCATTTTCTGTACAATAGATTATTTTACTTCAGCATTTAACAAAAGTAGAAAGATATAGGTTCTATGTTTAATTTGATCGATGTGAGATTTGCTCTGTCTTCCTCTATCGGGGGAAGCACTGTACAGTGCTGCCTGGTGTAGAACATTTTACAAGAATACTTGGCAGTTAGTTTACGACCACATCTAGTTTTTATTCAAGTCCCTGGAAGGAATTCTGAGAGACGTAATTTTTTGGCTAAAATAAACCAATGCCCAGTGACTTAAACAATAAAGACTTTTAAGGGCTCATATAACTGGTCGCCTGTGAAGGGAGGTGCCTACCACCTCTCTCTTGTCTCCTCAGCTCTGTCTTGCTGCCTGTTCTGGTCTTGACTTGAGATCTCAAGACGACCATTGCCAGCAAGGTCTGCTAGAGGAGAAAAGAAGGAGGCGGGGGCAGGTTCTGGGATTTCCCTTAAGAACCTAGAATTTTCTTTCTTCCAAGCTGATAGAAGACTGACTCATTGTCACTGTTACTGGTCAAATTTGCCTTAATTCAGCCCATCTTTAAGTCGGTTGCAAGAAAAACATTTGACAAAGCCCTTCTCCTGACAGGAATTTAAGCATATCATCTCTGTTGGTGCCTCAGGGCCAAACACTATGATTTGCTCAGAGTGGCTACGCAATTACTTCTGTAATTCATTCCTTTATTCAAACGAATATCAGGATCTATACTGTTTCTGTTCTCAGCACTAGGGATTTATCAGTAAAAACCCAAAGTTATGGATCTCATGAAATGTACACCTTACTAAGAGGGATGGTGTACCATAAGAAAATGAATCAGGTGACAATAGGTACATACTTAAATCAAATGATCCCAAAAGTATAAATCAATTCACGAGAACTAGCAATCAATGACATATTCCCTAGTGTCCCACAGGAGCCAAGAGGAGCATCCCTCTAGTCCTAGGCCCACAACCTCTGCTTTAGACAGCTTTTTGTTACTGTAACAAATACTTGAGGTAAATAAAAAACGAAAAGTTTACTTACGTTCCTGGTTATAGAGGTTTTGGTGCACAGTTGCTTGTCCTCTTTGCTTTTGTGCCTGTGGTGAGGCAGCACATCATGATGAGGAGCACATGCTAGGGCAAGATTCTCACTTCATGGTGGCCAGGAAGAAGAAGAAGAGAAAGGGGGGTTCCGAATATTCCCTTTGAGGTCAAACTCCAGTGACCTGACCTAACTCCTTCCCACTAGTCTCACCTCCTAAAAGTTCCACCACCTTCTAATAGTGGCACAAACTAGGAACTAAGACTTTTGTGGACATTTAAGACCCAAATGATAACAGCTTCTAACAGACAGAAAATATATAGAAGCCTGTTAAAGTTTTCATGATCCCACTTACTTAAACCTGTTCTCTTGCCTCTTGTGAGTGTTCCTGGGTAACCTGCTGTTTCTAAGCTTTTTCTCTCCAGTGAGTCTCCTCACTCGCTGTTGGCTCAGTTGACTGATAATTGTGAGCCATTTTCTAGTTCACCCATCACTAGCATTTTCACCATTCAGGATGATTTGCTTCTTAATCTGGCATACGCCTGGAGAGGTGAGTTGCATCATGATTATTTGGAAGATGAGGAAACTGAGATTCATTGGGTTAAATGATTTGTTCAGTGTTAAACAGCTAGAAAGTGCTAAAGATACGGCTCAGTCCTAGGTCCTTTGGAGCAAATGGAATACAAGATAATGTTGTGTAAAAGGTTCTTATCATATTAAAAATGCTTTTCCCAAGATGGAAGAAACCACTTCTGTTTTTCCAACACTTCTAGTACCTGACATTATCCTGTATTATCCTGAGAGTAAAGTAAGATCTACTAATTGCTGTAAAATATTTTAATTGATAAACTAATTTACTGCCAGGGCTTCTCACTCATGTGAAAACAATACAATGGCAGCCTTGGAGTAATATTTTTCAAAATGAAAAGTAAACAATTATTTTTACAGGGTGACAGGAAAGATATTCCAATAATAAATGAACTTACTCTAGTGGTTATGCAGATAGATATTAATGTGGCATAGAAGCGTTTCCATCAGTTGCATGGCAATGCATTGGCCTAACAAAGACATTATAAAAGCTTTAAGGCCTTTAAAAACAGTGATTAGGGAACTACAAGGATCGTCATTTTAAAAATAACTCTTCTTCATGGCTTAAAGTACAACTGTTACGGACAATCATAACAACTCAAGTTTACGATCATAGAGTGAGTGCACCGAGCAGTTGCTGGAATGCCTGATTTGCACATGGGACACAACAGCCATCAATCTGCCTCCACCATTTAAATAACCACACCCACTGTAGTGCCGCTCAGAATTTACACCACCCGTGAACCATCATCAATTTGGTTGACCAGCACCTCTCTCAACCAAAATTAAAAAACAAAATATTTAATAGACTTCAATATGATTTAGTATATACAACCATGGTGGTCATAAATCAGGAGAATTTCCCCAACAGGAAAAGCATAAATCTCCTAGTTCCCTTTTAGAAATCAAAACAATTCTTGCTATGGCCCAAATTGTCATGGGATCATGGAGTTGCAGGGCTATGGGAACCCAGTAAAGCATGTGCACTCGTCTATCTCCTTTTTCACAAGATTTCTTTTGCACAATCTAGACAGAATAAAGAAATGTTAAAGACCTTAGAGTAGGAGCTTTTAGGCTTTCTTTTTTATTTTTTTGGTGCTGGGGATTGAACTCAGGGCCTTGTGCTTGCTAGCTAAGCACTCTGTCACTCGAGCTAAATCCCCAACCCCTGCTTTTAGGCTTTTAATAGCTGTTTCTTTATTTTAGTTATAAAATGTAATTGTATATTACATATGAATTCTGTGTACAGGTCCTGCCCAAATTTTAACATGAAACCATCTTTAGCAACTCAGGGATATAATTCTTGAAACAAATGAAACCTAAGTGCAGAATGACTAAAACAAAGTAAGAGATTATTTCTTTCTCATTTAACAATGGCAAGTGATCCTCATTTATTGTGTTGGCTTTTCTCCACCTGAGGAACAACACAGACATTTAATAACCATGTAGAAAAAGGCTGCCATCTTCAACCCAAGTTTTCCAAAGCCTTTTGGTTTGTTCTATCCAAAATACACAGAACAGCTTAGAGCAGCAAGTGAGGAAAATTTTCATGGACTATGCCTGAAAGAGGTTTACATCGCTTTCACTCTCTGATAGTATGCTAGGTATTTACTAAGTTTGCTTATCAAAGGTCTCGCGAATTCTCTGCTTAGTTCCCTTTGCCTTTCCTCAATATGATAGAAACCCAATTTAGGTTCCATGTGTATGAATGAGAGAAAAGATGTGATAGATGACATCAATAGAACGATTTACCCTGTTAGTATTCTAGAGACGTCAAGCCCAACCAGGAATTTAAACTGACCTCTAAGAGACTTCATCAAAGAATTAGCCCACATAAATTATAAGCCAACTGTTGGTTTTCGGGTACCCTATTACTGCATTTTGAATATTGCTTCCAATTTTTCTGGAGGTCTGTTGGTACACCATGTTTACTCATGGGAGGTCCCTTATATTTTGTGTAATTCTGTGCCTATATCACACGTTAGGGACAAAATTTCTCCCATGCCTGATTTTAAATTCTTTAAATAAATATGGTATAATATCCCAATCATTTTCGATGGCTTTTTTTATTCTATATTTCTTGAATGAATAAAAAGCATTTTCTGTAAGTTTTTCTATATACATTTTATACTTATAAGCCTCTCATCCCTCTTCCTTCTCTTTTTCTCTCTGCTGAATTTCTTTTCTCTCTAACACATGTGAGGACAGGAGGAAAAGAAGAAAGTATTTCATCCCTCACACCTCCCTTGCATCTGAGACTGGTCCCTGGCAGAGATCATAACTTGGCCACCTCCTTCCAGTCTTCACATTGCTCCCAAGTTTGTACAAATGGTAGCAATATGAGGGATCCCATGATGGTAGATTTCATACATAAAACTAATGTCAGCAAGATCTCTAACCATCAGTACATATGCTATCAAGAAGTTGCTAAGAGCTGAAAAATTATTTTAAATAGTATAGGTGCCTCCCATCCTTACAGATCAGTTGCCTCCCACGTTTCTAGTATTAAGGAATTCACAAATTACGACAGATTTTCATATTGGAGAAAGCAAACCCCTCGGGTTACAAATTTGGGTATCCCCTTCCATCACTGTAATTTGATTAGTTTATTCTTAATATTGCTGAGTCACCTTAGTGTGTAATGGAAATGGCATAGATTTTTACATCAGAGAATCGTGAGTTTAAATTTAGACATGTCTCCTTCAAAACTCAGTTTCCACATTTATAAAATGAGGATAATTCCTGTGGTCTAAGGAGGAGGAATTAAAGGACAGAGTATGTGCACTCTACTTACATTTTGGAAACACTGAGATCTTTTCCTGACACTAAGGCTATCTTTAGGGCAGTTATCTTGTGTCTGATCTATTAATAAATAAATAAACGAATGGCTGAGTGACTGAATGAATCCATCTAGTCAGTATTCAAAAATTTCTAAAGTCAAGGCATATGAATTAATATTCTAACAACCCTAAGCCAAAACACATGCTAACAACTAAATGGAACAAATTTTGGGCTAAGAGTACAGCAGTTACGAATAGCACAATCCATTGCCCGGTCAATGCCACAAAAACTTGCACTGTCATCTGTTTCTGAAAAACCCCAGAGCAGAACTCCCCAGCCAAACAGGGAATACACCCTTTGGGCCTTGCATTATACACCGTCCTCTTTGGTCCTCTAGTATATAAACACAGAAAAATACGTCTGGAGACATTAATATAAAAGCCTAGAAAAAGAGGACTCTGCCTTATCTCCATCCTTAAATTACAAAGACTATAAATTCAGAAACTCTCAAGTAGTTGAAATCTTATTAGAACAAACTAAAACATCCTAGCCAGGAGTTCCAATCACCAGGGATTGCTTCCTTAGCATTAGTTGAAATGTGTGTATCAGGCACTGGTAGATGAGGATACTGCCATAATCTCCTAGACCCCATATTTCTATCTGTTTTGTTAAGATTTGAGTATAGAATCCCTTTAGTTGTATCTTGAATCAGAATATTTTTCTGACAGATAGGATTTGTTCCTGTAAATGAGTGTTCTGAGGACATTTGCCACATTCTGACCTGCTCTTCTTGTAGAATGCATCTCTGACATTTATAATGGAATTGAGCAGTATAATAGGATTCACTTAACAATATTGCTGTGCTCAAACTTTAATGCACTTTCTACTGAAGAAAGGATGCCTGTTTTAACATTGTCTTGATTCTATTTTCTGATAGAAATAGAAGCAACAAAAGTCCATGGGCTCGGCCTCTGCATAAATGAAACCACACTTCCATTTTTTTCTATAGTAAGAATCATAAAATGAAGGCAAAATTAAAGCAACACTTCATCTTTTATTTTTTGGTAAAATTCTCTCCATACTTTCGAAGTCAACCTTTCAATTCTCTGCCCAAACTTCCGGACAGAGTCCAGTTCCATCGTGCACATTAAGCCCTTTCTAAAATCTTCCAGTATCGTTGAAGTCTCTGGAGTTGTGCTACTGCTTCCAAGTAGCTAATGTGCTGTTATTTTACAACACTCTGCCAGAGTTGCTTTCCCCAAACAAGAATCCTACTAGCTTTACCGTTTGGCAGCCTGTAGCATGTTTAAAAAAATCCATAAACCAGATGGCGGAAATACAGAGTAATCTGTTTGGGAAACCCAGGTTATAAATATATGCATGTTGGGAAAAGGGCAAAAAGTTGAGGTAAAGCAGCTGATGCAGCTTTCAGACTGGGCCCCAGCCATGACCATTTTTAGACTAGTGCACTGAGACACGACTATATGTTTATTTTCTATTGTATTTTCCCTCTCCTGCTCAGGAGAAACCCAAGGGGGCTGGCCCTGGATATTTTCCCACACTGGAATTCAAACTGAATACTGACCTGAAAGGTTTAGCCAGTGTTTTATCTGCGCGACAGTATCTTCTCCCATTGGTGTAAGAAAGGTGGTGGTGAGATGTGGAGACTGTGGGACATCATACTGTAACTCAACATCCTCCTTTCTTGAAAAAAAAAAAAATATATATATATATATATATCCTTATCCTGACATTAACCTCTAGGTAAAATAAGTTAAAATGAAAGTAAAATTTAAGCTTGAAAGAATAGATTACCTTAAACCACAGCTTGTATATGTGTTGGGGGTAGGGAAGGAAGGTAGAACACACAGAAAGAGAGAAAGAACAAAGTTTATCTTTTGCATAGATGTGTCTGAGGGAAATAACTTGTGTAAGACCAGAACATTCATATGAATAGTAAGACTTTCTCATTTTTTCAGTTGTTATTTGCAAACTTCTCCCCTGCAATGGTCTTCATGGGTTATAGTCTGCCCACCCTGATTATACCAGGCCATTAAAAGGTTCTTCTGTAACCTTGCTGTTGTTTCAGTGTGGTGCACTTTTTAGGCACTGCAGCAGACAGTTAACCTGACACAGCCCACCTCCCGGAGACTTTTGCTCTAGAACTGATACATTTCTGTTAGACATGCTAAAGTCCTACAAGTAAGCCTTGCCCTTACACCCTAAGGAAGGAAGCGGAAAACTGCTGCAGTCTCTCACACACAGGCTTCTAGGGAGGCCTCCGGCCATATCAATCTTCTTTCACTCCAAGCGTTCTGGAGACCTCTCCCAAATACTCCCAAGGACCTCTGTGTACCTCTCTTAGCTGCTTCCCATGGCCTCCCTCTCCCCTCTTTGCTCTTGACCTCCACCACTGCCTGACACCAGGGGCTGTGGCTACATTCCTGTCTTATTCTCATGACCTCAGCAACACTAGTATAATCTCACCGAGTCTGCTCCTACCGCGGCTCCCTGGAGGTGAAGAAAGAATTCTCTTCCCACTGGTCCTTTGGTATTTACTGCTAAAGCGCAAGTGAGAGCTTGTAATACTCCTATAATCATTTGCATTTTCAGCTTTTGTGTCTTTCCTCCTCTTGCGGTTAATCGCAAGCGCTGAAGAGCTGCACGGGGACAAAATTCAGGAGACCAGGCCGAGGTTATTTCTGTGCCAATAACGGCCTCCTATTTGAACTTCCCAGAGCAGTCACAACCCCGTCTCCTCCACCTTCCCAGGCAAGAGGGTGTCCAGGGAGCTATCCAGTTTTCCGGAATGTTTTCTAGAGATAAGCCATAAGCTTTCAGAGCCCATCCAGAAAATTCTTCACACTCTGATGTGCTCAGTTTTCAAGTGATTTTACAGTTCAAGCTGATGATCTTTCATCCTTTCCACGTAAATATTATTTACAAATGTTCTATGTTGTTATTCAGGGTTCTCCATGATTGAGAGTTGCTTAACCCTCCATAAATTTATAGCACAAATTAATTATTTACAATGGGAAATAATAAATATTTATTCACATCAACTGAAAAAAATGAGATGTTGTTGTAATTTTAAAGTGTTTACAAAGACTATTTTTCTCAAATATCAAAAAAAGTCAACCAGCAGATTTAAGTCTCTATGAAATTTTCCAGACTCTTTTTAAAAGCATATTCCAGTTTTACAAGAAGACCTATGACCATGAGGTGCTAGACCGTCTTGCCTCAAACTATCCTGTAAAATGAGCTTTTCTGTAGGCTAAATTGTGTCCACCCTAAATTCATATGTTGAAGTCTTACTCTCAATAAGAATGGATTGGAGACAGAACCTTCAAGAACTAAAGAAGATTAAATAAGGCCGTAAGGTTGGGACCCTGATTAGACAATACTAGTTTCCTAGAAGAAGGATGTCAAAGGGTGGTTGGTCTCCCTGCCATTCCTTCCCGTGTGCCACAGAAGGAAGGCCAGGTAAAGACTCAACAAGAAGGGGATCATATCCAAACCAAGAACCAAACCCGTCTCAGAAACTGGCTTTCCAAACCTTGATCTTGGACTTCCCAGTGTCCCAAACTGTGAGAAAAAAACTTTCTGTTGTTCGAGCCAAGCAGTCTTGATATTTTGTTATGGCAGCCCAAGCAGACTGATAGACCCTCCATCACACTCAATCTCACACGGGTCCAACAAAGATAATCAGATGCATATTCCCTCCGCTCTGGAAACACAGCCGCAATTCACATTCCCATCTGTTTTCAACAAGAGCAGAGGAAAATCAAAGAAAGTATCAAGAAAGGTAGCATAAGTGAGAGTAAGGCATAAAAGACATTTAAAGTACTATCCTCGTCAGAGGAAATATGAAAAAGCAGAGAAAGCCAGATATCCTGGATTAGGGAAAAATGTAATTTATCTAACGCCATGAATTTTGATTTCAGAGCCAAGTGCAAGTCTTTTCTGTCTGAGAACTGTGTTCTTGTTTACAAAATGAAGTCTGCCCTATCTCACAGTTCATTTAGAGCTATGGCTGTGGGATCTGTAGAAGGATTTTCAAGGCACAATTTTTCTACTTTCCTTGCATATTCTGGTTTGAAATAAGACAGAGCCTTTCAGGTCTTTTCACATGTAAAAACAGAAGCATCTCGTTTGCGAAGAATTGGATTGCTTATTTTCTGTAGTTGCTGTCCTTCCCTAGCTCTTTTACCATTATGTTTATGTTTGGATTCTTCCATCTTTGTCCTGTGGTTCCTTCTGTTTGAGCTCTAAGGGTTTTCCTGCGTGGAAAGCATTATATATTATTCTACATATGTAACTTCATCTTTCCATGAGTGAATAAATTGCAAATTTATATTTTCATCTCTCTCTCTCTCTTTCTCTCTCTCATAGGTTCTAGATCTAAGAGACTTCTACGTATTTGTAAGAGAATATCACAGCAGCATATCATAGATCCTATGTTCACCACAGAATGCATAGCTTCCCCCACATTGTTCTAGTTCTATTCTAAGACTGTTTAATTTCCTAAACTAGAAAGAATCCTCAAAGACATCTTCAACTTGACTCTTTCTCTAGCTCTCTTGAGCTTGATGTCCTACAGTCTCCTAGGCCACCAAATACTTTTGTTCTCAACTCAAATATGTAGCACCTCAAAAACCTGACGATCCATCATCTCTTCCCATCACTGCTACTTCCTTAGTCCAGGTCCTCTTAATTTGTTGACTGGGCTCTCCTGAACCTTCAGGTGTGTCTTCAACTGTAACTGAATGGTAGCAAGTACCCTCCTAGTTCAGTTACACTTCATTTGACTCCCCACTGGTTTTTATCTCAAGCCTTTGTCTAAAATTATCGTCATCAAAGCCACTTGTTATCACTCAAAGGTAAAATATAATTTATTCTTTTCTATCATCAATATCATGGCTTCTCCTTAGCATTTGACACCACTGAGTACGCTTTTCATGAAAGTCTCTGCTCCCAGATCTTGAGTCCATTTTAGTTGTTTCTTTTACTACCTTTTTATTTCTTCCCATCTCCTTGTTTTTTTTTTTTTTCCTTCTGATCATCCTAAAATTTCAGTGCTCCAGAGAGCTTTGTGGTCTTCTCTTTTTGCTCCACATCTGGGAACCAGGTGACCCCATCTTCATCCATGGCTTCAGCTGTCTCTGATAGCTGTCTCGATCTGGGTCATTCCCCTGAATTGCAAACAATATATTCAATTACCAAATGAGTACATACAGTTTGATGATGTTTCCCAGAAATCTCAAATCACAATACTACAAATTAAACACTTTATGGATTTTCCTCAATCATCTTTTTCTTATTTCCTATTGAGTATTCCTTTTATCTCCCCAGATATACACAGCATACTCTCACTTATTAAACTTTTTAAAGAAAGTCTATTGACACAAAAACAGAAACGTTCATACTCTTTAGAATGAATGCACCTTTGAGCTTCCATATGGTATTCCCAATCTAAATTTGATTTTGACGGCACCTGTTGTGGGTATTCCTGTGTGTGCCAGCTTACCTTCAGCACACAGCATCTCTTCGCAAAATGCACTACTTTTCTTTGTGCCTCAGTTTTCTCTGATGCTACGTGTTTGTCCGAGGCACAAGCATAGCTGACTAGTGGGTGGATGGATGGATGGATGGATGGATGGCTTGTTCTCCCAGTGGAATTCTTCAACTGATGGAAGACAGGAAGGAGCAGTGGACAAGTGGCCAGCACAATATCTCTTCACATATGAATAAACAGAATCTGCATCTTTTATGGTTGGACATCTAAATTAGTTGCAATTTGTGTTATGATGAACAATTCTACTATGTCTTTTGTGCCTCCTGAAACACATAGTGGGAGGTGTAATGGGAGGCAAGTGGGATGCATAGTGGGAGGATTTCACTCCTGTCCCTCCTGATAGTGGTATGAGGGACAGGAGTGAAATAATTTAATATTAATATATGTGTATTATTAATTTTACAAAGAATAATTTTTCAAAATGGTCGTTCCAATTTGCATTCTTCACAGGAGGATTGAGGGGTCCTACAGTTTAACATTATCACCAACACTTAGTGCTATCATATTTTTATCTTTTGGTTGATCTAGTAAATGCAAAATGTTAACCTAATATTTTATTTAATTTTATTTTCTCTGATTAATAGGGAGATTAAGTATTCTTTATTTGTTGGCTTTATGTCTTTTGTGTGTGTGGTGGACTTACTGTGGTCAATTTGAGCAGGAACTCCCAGATGGACTGAGTTGGTGGGTTCTGGGTGTAGGGGATCCACCTGGGGATTGTTGATGACACAACATAAAGGAGAACGGAAGCAGAAGATAGGGGCTGGCTGTTTCCCAAGAGAAGCTCTATTATGGCTGGTCTCCCAAAGAGAATTCAGCTGTTCTCATCGCAGAAGCTCAGGGCCTTGCTGTCATTGGGGATGACTGCTGTTCGCTTCAGGGGACCTCTGGTCTTCATCTCTGCTGTGAATGTCATACACTGGCTCCAGTATAGATTTCTTCAGCCTTTTAGTGCAGACACAGATGTACATGGGGCGTTGCTGTGGGCTCTCAGCCCTTGATTGGATATTTTGGGTCTCCAGAGTATAGATAGACTTTGGCACTCTTCCTGCATTTGGCTTGTGGGTGAATGTTGTAACTTGTAAATGTCCTATATTAAGTCTGCTCTCTTGCAAACCATTGACCCTAGAAAGTAACTACTAGAGTGTGAAATGTGTATTCATGACTTTTGACCATTTTTATCTCTTCTTTCTCCTTTTAATTCTCTCCTCTTCTTCTTTCTCCCATTCTTTTTCTTCATCCTCTCATCTCCTTCTCCCTTCCTTTGCCTTTTTCTTTTCCCCCTTCCTTCCTCCATCTTCTCTTCCTCCCCCATGTGAGGACAATCTGGCTGCCACATGTCACCCCACCAATCACCAGGGTTGATTTGGCTGATCTGGCTGGCTAGACAGGTGTCCCCTTCCTCCCTCACTCCTCCATGTGTGCCCCCCCAAAAGCTGCACACGCAGTCAAAGAGGATGACCACGCCTAATAGAGAAGGACCATTTCCTGGATCAAGAGTGTACCAGTAGACTCCCTTGCTAGAACCTACCAAGAAGCTCTCAAGAGTTCCTATATATGCCAGGCCTTAGATAATAGTGGTTTAGTCCTTTGACAATTATATATGTAGCAGATATTTTCTTGTACTATTGTGCTCATCTTTTACTTATAGTTTTTTGGCTATTGACTTTCTTACAGGTTTTTCTTTTTGAGGGGTTGTTGAGCAGAAGTCTTACTTCTAACATAGTCAAAAAAAAAAAATCTTAATATTAGCCTGTTTTGTCTTGGTTTGCGTTTTCCCACCCGAAAATGGTAAGATAGTATCCTACCTGCTTACTCTCATAGCTTCAAATTTCATCCTTTACTTTTATGTTCCCAGTATATTTGGATTGTTTCTATGTGTTGTGTGAATTAAGAACTGGGCTTTTTCCCCATGAGTGTAAGGAATTGTTTCATCACAATTTGCCGGAGCCTTTGCATTCTCCATTAGTATCCTGTCCTGTGTCAAGCTGCCTTAAACAAGTCAAACCCTTTCTTGCCTCTATCTTTTTTGCTTAAGTCTTGACACTCGGTAAATTAAGTTCTTTCCTACTCCAACACTCTGTCTCCCTTTATTCAGTAATTGTCTGTTACACGTCACTCCCGAATTGTCAAATTATACACACACATTACAAACAATTATTAGAATTTTGATAAAAATTGCACCAACTCACCAAGTAAGTTGAAAAAGAGTTGCTATTCTTATAAAATTGCTTTATCCTATCTATGATCATAGTATTTACCTAACGTATTTGAAGGTTCTTCAGTGTCTTCTAATAAAATTCATAATTTTCTTCACGAATTTTGTATATCTTTAAAAATTATACCTAGATTCTTGTTTATTTGCAATTACATATACATCCTTAAATCATTTTTTTAGAAGTGTGTGGCCAACATGCAGAGATATAATTAAATTTCATATCTTGATCTCATACTTGGCAAACCTGAAACATTCTGTTACTAATGCTAATGTTTTTCTTAGAAATTATTTTGGGATTTAGTAGGTTACTCTGTTATATACAAATTATGATAGTTTTATTTCTTTCTTCTCAATTACTATTATTTTGTCTTTTTCTTGCCTTGTTTTGGCTAAGACTATGACTATAAAGGTGAACGAATGTGGTGATAGTAGGTATCCTTTTTATGCTTTTGATTTAAAAATTATTCTAAATTTTCACCACTAAAATGATGTTGTTGCTACTTTTCCTTTATAATTACCCTACTTAGTAACAAAGAAATTCTTTGTATTTTTAGTTGTCGAGATCTTTTTTTTTAAATTGTGAATGAAAATCAGATTTTATGAAACTATTCCTTCAAACTGAGCTTTGCTCTTTTGATATGTTAATGCACTAAATTAGATTGTGGACATTTTAAATTTTAAACTCATCTTTTAGCGTAACTGAGCTAAATCAACTTGGTTATTTTTATACCTTCCTAGATTTTCTTGGCTAATTTGTATATTTAGGATTTTTTTTGCATCTATACTCATGAATGAAATTAGCTTGTAAATTTGTAATTTGAGGTTTATTATTGTAGCCTCATAAAAGCAGTTGGAAACTTTTTCTCATTTTCTGAAGGGATTATGTAAATATTTACAATTGTCTTTTTAAAAAAATACACGCTAGAGCCCAGATTTTCTTCATGGAATTATTTTTAGCTACTGAATACTTAGAAATTCCAGGATTATTTATATTAATTTTCTCCTGAAATAGATTTAATAATTGATATTTCCTTCAGCTTTGTTTTTAACTAAATTTTAAATTTTATCCGCAGTTTTCCTTAACATTCCTTGACTATCTTTTGAAGTTTCTATTGCATCTTTGTTAAAGCTCTCTCTCCTGAGATTGAGCATACTGACTTTTTAAAAAAACTATTAATTTCTTGCTATGGTATCTTTGTTTTCTTGTCTATTCATCTCTGCCTTCATATCTTTATCATTTTTATACTTTCTGTAGGTGTAATCTTTTTGGTTTCTAACTTTTAAAGTCGGGTGGTTAGCTTCTATATTCCCAAATCTTTCTTCTTTCCTAATGCAAGTATTAATGGTTGTGCGTTTCCCTTTAAATACTGTTTTAGTCGCATCTTTAGGTTTTTATAAATGGTAATTTCTTACTCAGTACTTTGGGTTTTCAGTGTAATTTTTCCTTTATTGATAAATTATTTAAAGATGTTTTCTTAATTTAAAAATATATATTTACTACAGAGTGATATTTTTCTTAATAATAACTCAACTACACTCTCTGTAAAGAACATGCTTTCTGTGATATCTCCCCTTTGAAACTTACTTAGACTTGCTTTAGAGCTAGGTAAGTGGCTAATTTTCCTAACTGTTCCGTGGCTGCTTGGAGTCAAGTAATTCTGTAGTCTGGGATAGTTGAAAGGATGGGAGACTTTCCTACTTTTTTCTACTAGATTGTGTTTGTTGACTGCATTGTATAAAATTCCATGTTATTTTTTGTCTCCTTGATAAATTGTACACTGAGAGTTATATGTTACAAACAATCCAACAGGTAATTGAGTTATAACTGGATTCGTTTTGTTTTTTCTTTTACATAATTTGAAGTTTTTTTTTGTTTTGTTTTGTTTTGGTGCTGGGGAATCGAACTCAGGGCGTTGCGCTTGCAAGGCAAGCACTCTAACCACCGAGCTAAATCCCCAGCCCCCTTGAAGTTTTTTATTAAGTACTTACAAGTCGAGAATTCTTTTATCTTTCTGGTAATTTGGACATTACCAATACTTAACTTTCCCTTAATTTTACTTTCACTTTTTTTCTGTGCCCTTAAGTGTTAGATGGGTCTCAGTCTTATACGAGTCTTTCTTCTCTGTACAGTTATTTCTTCCAGAACTTATTAATGGCTACATAGTTTTACCTAATATGTAAATACTCTGCTTCGAGAAATTTTTATCTTCCTTAAGACTTACCATTATGAATAATCAAGTTATAAACTCACACAGTAAGACCCCACTTAATGCTGCTCCACTTAACACTGTTTCCGTATTAGGGGGTTACTTAAAAGTACAGTAAACTTTGAGACCTCGCTGTCCTACAATGTGTGATGTCTCAGCATGGTCATGCGGCGTCTGGATTTGGTCATGTGACATCTGGACAGTCTTGTGGCATGTTTGTTATTACTGCACTACAAGTCAGCCCAGACTGACACATATACTATGGCCAGAACTAAGCAAGGATATTGACCTAAGAGAATCTATTGATGATGTCAACAAAATTGGCAAGCTAGCTAATGAAACAAGGTTGGACAATATAAACATGCAGGATATTGATGAATTACTGGAAGTTACTGGTGAAAGTCTTTCCAACAAGGATCTAAAAGAATTAGTAGAACAAATGCATGAAGATGAAAAAATAAGCATTTCTGAAGATGCAGACCAAAAGGATTTTCAATGGATTTTCTAAAAAAATTTTAGCGACTGTAACAGAAATTATGCATCAGTTCATACAAAATGATCCAAACTCTGAAAGAAGTTGGAAGGCAAGACAAAGTCTCATGGATGCGGTGTCTTGCTATTGGCAATTGCTTGCTGAACAAAACTGGAAAAGGCAATGTTAGATGGCTTCGTTACAAAAACAAAAAAATTTCCGATGAAGAAGAAACTTATCAAAAACAAAATTTTTTTGAATTTTTAAAATTTTTATGAAAGTTTTATGAAGTTAAATCATTATTAGTAATACAAATGTATATAAGTAATATAGTAAAAAAAAAAGAAAATTGATAAATTTCCTTATTCTATGTTTTGCTTCACATATCTCCACTATTTGTGTGGTAAGATGACCTCATTCAATGCTGTTTTGTTTAGTGCTGGGGCTGTTTTGAACTCATCCCCCATGTTAAGATATATATTAAGATATAGTATTTATCTTTGCAGATTTCTCTGTTTCTGTTTCCTTCTTTATGAGTTCCTAGAAGAGCAATTATTTCTGGTTTAAAATTTATTTTTAAAGTATTTTGAAGCACATGGCCATTTGAGTTTATTTCCTCCAGAAAAAAAATAAGCCAACTAACACTTTCAACGATGCCTTTTTTCTATACTTTCACCAATGTTAGTAGTTGATAGTCTTTTTATACTTGCTATTTTGACAAGTAAAAATAAACAAATGAGCAACAACACATGCTACTCAATACATATCATAGTTTCTGATTTGTCTACTCATAGCCTTTATTTTTCTTAACAATGATCACTTTTTAATACATAAGAAATCTTTGTAGTGGGAATCATCAACCTGAGAACAATCAGAGAAAGATTCTCTAAAGAATGATAACATTTATTGGGAAGAGCAGAACACAGCAATGGGAATATGTGTGCCACGGAATATGAAAAGCGTATTCAATGAGGTTGAGGCAAGTGGAGAACTTTAATGGTGCAATAAGATGGAGTGCATGAGAGAGTTTGAAACAATAATACATTGCTGTAGAGACCAATGACAAGGGTGGCATTAGTTCAAAGTTAAACAGGCGGCTGTTAGGCAGACATCCTTGCAAAAGTATTTTCTATGTAAAGTTGCAGTGCCCCTTGTGGAAGGTCATGGTTCTGGCAGATTTTTTGTGGATGCTTCTTGTTATCAGGCATAAGTGCATGATATCTCTTCTTTCACAAGCTCTGGGCTTTATTTATTGGCTAGGGATTAGCCAAAGTGATTTCATTTTGATTCTGCAAACTTTCAGAGAATACTAACCCCCTTTCCTATAATTTAAAACATTGTTCAAATGTTTTAATTTACTTTTAAATTTTATTGATAGTTATTTTGCCATAGACATTCATTTTTATATTTCTCAGTAATAACATCCAATAGACTGTTCATTTGTAGTTTATTTCTTTCTTGTTATACTTAGAACATGATCCACCCCTCTCAAAAATTATATAAATGTTCACATATATTTTTGCTAGATATTTTATGGTTTTACTTGAGAGATATAAGTCATTCTCTGTTTGGAATTTCAACTGATAAATTCCATAAATACAATTTCCTTGTCAAATAAGCAATCAGGTATTATATGGAACCTTTTTTAAAAAAAGATTGATCATTCTTTTCTCACTGGTTTATAGAACAGCTTTTATTGTATATTGAATATGTAACTATTCTTCACATGTTTCTAGACTTCTTAGATTTTTTTTTCACTGGCATTCTGTTTTTCCTTTGGCTAGTGCCACACTCGTATGCCCTTGCTTTATAATATGATTTATTATCTGACAGTTCAAGTGCTTGTTATTTTTGGGATTTTATATTTTTTGAATTTTTGCATAGTTATTTCTGCAGATAAACTTCAATTTCTGACGTCCTCATGCAAAAAATACCTTTGTGAATTGAATTAGATTTAGGTTAATTCAATAAATTAAATCCGGAATTAAATCTTTCAAAAACAATATGGCTTTACTTCTAATTAACAGAAAGGCAAAAACAGTATCTATATGACACAGTCGGTATGGGAGTAGGTGCACGCACGAAATACTGAAATCCTGTAATACTTTTCTTGATGGTTTTTGTCCTGAACGTCAAGGAAATAGGGCATGGAAAGGGGCTTTTCTTTCAGTGCCTTGGTTGCCTTTCCCCATGTACAACATTTCACAGCTTGTCTCATTACAGCATTTGTAAAAACACAGTCTGAAAGCAGTGGTGCATAAATGAATTATTTAAGTTTTGCAGCCAATCGTCCTGATCTTGCATGCTGCTTCTTAATGCACTTTAAGTGAGCCCAGGGACGCGAAGCAGAGTAGGCACGAGGTGGAATGTAAACCAAGTTTTATTAGCCTCAAAAAGCCACACTATAACATTTATTAAGTATCAGAGACAGTATGTTTAAATAAGTTTGATTCCCTGAATAATCGTCGATGTTTCACCCATCTTCCTGGGATAGGAACACTCCCTCGTCAAAAACATTTATTTTCTTGTCACTTTTGTTAATATAATGGGCTCTTGGGGTTTTGTGAGAGTTTCTTAGCAAATCATGATTTTCAACAAATTACTATGTGTCTCCCACTGAATACAGCTTTAATAGCTGGGGGGAGGAGAGGAAAGCCACACACATCATTGTCTGACAGTATATCATCTTATTATCAGTGCCACTTTAGGGGGTTTAGCTGCCCTAGGAAAATGAGGAGCCAGGCGCATTCCTGTGTCCTCTGCAGTCTTTCCTCCAATGTGCAGTGTTAATAAACTTGACGTCCCCCTGTCAGTCTGGCGTTTGACTAATTCCTTTTCTCTTTAAGGGAGAATCAGCCCTTAGAAGCAAATAATTTATACCATAGTTACCAATCTTTCTTTCCTATCTTTTTCTTTTCCTTGATGCCGAATGAAATGGACAGATACTAAAAATGTTTCAGAGCCCAAAAGTATCTTTCTAATCTTGTGTCAACAGGGTGGGTTGAGAATAGGTGCTTCCAGGATTCCATATTGTACACATCTACGTTGTAAATCCTTTTATCTTTGGCTAAGGTCATTTTAACTTGAGGCAGAAAAATAACACTGAGAAAATTAAATATACCCAAGTACTCAATGGAAAGACACTGGCTGATGAATATTTAATACAACCAAGAGCACACCTTAGATGATTATGAAATAGAGCCTGTTTGTCTTCCTGTCCTACTTCTCTATAACCACAGGCCACAAATGGTGATTTGTAAGTGTGTCTTTTTGAGTATATATGTGTGTGTTTGAATAGTGACTCTAGGAAGGAAGAAATGAAAGAATGAACAAGCAAAACAATAAACGAAGGAGAGAAATGGCCATTTATCCTTCTTTGGCATTGTTGGAAACAGTCCTCTGAGAGAAAGACACTCTTATTGCCTTCTCTTCACTGCACACCGACCTGTGACATTACCTTTCCAGGATAATGGGGAAAGATGCCAGGAAGGAGCTTAAGAACCACTGGATTTTGCTATCTACACAGCCTTTTGCAAGAGTGAGCAGGTATTTCCCACAGTCAAGTATCTATCAAGATTGTAGTTATCAATAAGTACGTAGTTGACTCTCTGGGTTTCTTACTGCTAAGAGCACTGAGGTCTCTGAGTGAGACGCAGCTTATCTTGGATATTTATTTCACCATGAGAATATGAGTCACTGAAGTTCATTCATTCACTCACTTAATCATTCATCAAATATTTATTGAGTGGCTTCCATATGCAAGGACCAAGATGGGTTCGGGGCTATTCTCCACATCTGACTTGTTCATTGTTTCTGAGGAACTTGATACAAGAAAAGTAAATTTATAACACAGACATACCTCCTGTGATGTGAATAAACATCAGTGTTTATGGGGGGCGCACAGGTGGGACTTTGATCCCTTGACACACTGTGGGTAGAGATGAGGGGTAAGGGAGGAACTGTCAAAGCCTTTTGAGAGATGTGAAATCTGAGCTGAGATCTCAATGTTGAGGAACAGACAATTCAACATGGAAAATTGCATTTGTAAGGGGTCAGAGCCAGGAAACAGCGTTGGGAGTAGTTCAAAGAACTTTAAGGTAGTATTTGGAATTCAGTGGGATAAACATGAGACTGGAGATGTAGGCAGGTGCCTGCTCATGGAAAACCTTAGTGAAACGTGCTAGAATTTTGACAGCTCTTTAGGTCAATATGTTGTATCTTGTAGATTTAAATTGAAGAGTTACGTAGTTGGATTTGCAATGTAGAAAAGTCATGAATTTGTGATTTTTTTGTTTTGTTTTGTTTTTACAAGAGGACAAGATCAGAATCTGTGAGAGAAACTAAACTGTTAAATAGACTGAGAGCTGATAGCCTTATCACAATCATATCATTGGGAAAACGCAGAGATGGTGGTGTGTGTTTGTGTGTGGGTGAGTGTGTGTGCTACAATTTTTCTAACAAAACTGACAATTCACCTCATTAAGCATGGAAGAGAAGAAAAATAAAAAGTGAGAAGTGGGAATGGAGCTTCAGGGCTAAGTCACAAAAGAGATGCTAGTTCTAGAGAAGGAGGGGCTGGGGAAGGAGTCAGATTAGATGAAGAGGCACAAGGTCACAATCTCTGGGAGACAACCATGTAAAAATGATCTAGAGACACTGGAGATAGAGATCCAGTCTAGTAGAAGGTTCTAGTTCTCACGTCCACTGCCTAACCATTCCACAGGGGTGATCATAACTAATAATATCACCTGCTATCTTCAAAGGACCATGTCAATTATCTTCATTAAAAAAAGGTCAAAAATTAGGGCCTGGGGATTTAGCTCAGTGGTTAGAGTACTTGCCTTGCAAGCACAAGGCCCTGAGTTCAATCCCCCGCATCAATCAATCAACCAATCAATAAATATTAAAAAATAAAAAGGTAAAAATTAAAGTATAGGATCAGATAAATGTTTTGTTTTTTCCATATCATATCAAACATTGAGATATTAGGATACCCCTAGGCTTATTAATAAATCTTAAGAGTTTTTCTCCAAAGTTTACGATTGGATATAAGGAATAAATTCTCCTTGGACCTTAGGGATGATATATATTACATAATATTTTCAAAAATTCTTACTTCTTAGTAACACAAGACACTTTTGTATTGAGTCATTTACTTTTGAAATATTTTCTGTCTTAGACACTTCTGCACCATTAAAAAAAAAAGAGAAGTCATTTTTATAGAGAATTTGATGCATTATGAACCAATAGGAATAGGAAGTCTTGGACTTGGTTTGATAAAATTCAATGAAGATTTTCAGGAAAAGCCTTTTATAAGAAGGCTAAAATGAGTTTACATCCTTTTCCTGGGGTTTTTGTTGAAAAGGGGGAATGAGTTTAGGGGCTTCTGTGAAAGTTAAAGCAGAAAATAATAACAATAAAACAACATCTTTGATGACAAATAATTATCAGCTAAAGAGACGTAATTGTGAGGAAATCCTTCCCCGTGTGTCCTGTGAGTATGCGTGTATTTCCCAAGTTCTCTTCCTCTCTACATCCATTTTTGCTCCTGATTGGTATAGTTTTTACTTCACTGGATGTGTAACACAGGTCTCACTAACATTTTTTCATTTTATTTACTGTTGTAAGTACAATGTTCTGATTTTCTGAAGACTTAATGGAGGTTTTAGGGTCTGTTCTCTACCACTGTGGTGGCAAAGGAATGGAGGGTGTGGATCAGAGGATATGATAGGTCCGAGAACTGCTCAGAAAATAAAAGGAAGAGATGAGATTTATACAATAATTAAGTGAAGAAGGCATACACCAATGAATAGAAAATGGGAGACCATGGTTCTTCCCCAGATGTGCAGAAGACCAGAGAGT
>PVJO010009802.1:0-56501 GCA_004026905.1 Hystrix cristata
AAAGAGCAGAAGGGCAAAGGTAATGGCACTAACATTTTCCCGAACACTAACATTTTCCTTCTTTCCTGTTTCCTGGTTGTTTTCCTCAACTTGTCTAGTATCTGTTGGGTCTCAGCATTGTGACAGGCACTGAAGAGATGGAAATAGGTCAAAATCTACCCACAAGGAGTGTTGGGGTCTGATGGGAGGAGACAGGTGTGTAAATAGATGGACTCAAGTGCAATGTGGCTGCAGTTGAAGTGTTTAGGGGGAAAAGCGGGGCCCAAAGGTGAGTTCTGCCTTGAGGAGGAGGAGGAGATTGGGAGGAGATTGCGAGGAGCCTCCCAGAGGAGACAGCATTTACAGTTGACTCTGGAAAGATGAGTTATGCATATACCCTCCTGAAGGCTAGGGTAAGTGTGGGCCAGAGAAAACAGCTTGAATAAAGGAGCTGTGCACCATGGCCTGATCCTGTAATCCCAGCACTTGGGAGGCTGAGGCAAGAGGATTTTAAGTTTGAGTCCTGCCTGGGCAATTTAGGGAGACCCTGTCTCAAAAAAACAGAAAAATGAAACCAAAAAAACCAAAAAACAAAAAAGAAGGGCCAGGGATGTAGCTTAGTATATGAAGGGAATTGAACACAGGGCCTTATGCTTGCTAGGCAAGTGCTCTACCACTTGAGTTAAATCCTCAACCCTTTATTCGTGTATTTTAAAGTGAAATACCAGGTTTGTTTACTCAGGATCACAGAAGTTGTTTAGTGTGAGCTTGGTCTAGAATTTATTCTTCAGTGGTTGGTATGTAGTAGGTGATTAATGTTAGTTTACCACTCTTCTCTCCCATACCCCATTTCCAGTGTTTGTTTCATCCTGCCATCTTGGATTATGCTGGAAGAGGGAAAGATTTAATATTCTGTTCTAGCAATGGTGAACCTTTTAGAGCTTTCAGTGATACAAAGAGCCCACAGAGCACGCATGCCATAGGCTTGCCACCACAGCCTCCTTTTCAGCCAGTCTAAAGTGAACAGAGATATTTTCCTAGATTTGACTGAGAAAGACCTGTGCTGAAAATACCACTGGGAAGAGGGATTTTTGACCTGGGGCAGTTGTGTGCCCTGGAGTAGGAGGAACAGGATATTAGGATTCTTCAGTTGAAACGATTCAGATAACGAATATCAAGGTACTCCTTTTAGTGTGTAGACAAATTTATCTCTCCTGCTAATTTCCCTTTAAATAGTTTTTTTAAATGTAGTTTTAAGTTGTGTCAATGAAATATGTTAAAAACAGGTTATGATAAATTGGGCACTTCATATTTATCACAAAAGAAAAATAAGATTTGTCTTATACTTGGATTCTAAGTCTTTTAAAAATCTTTTACTTTTTTACTAATACATGATTACATTTATTTGGAGTTGGTGCTTGTATGTAGAACATCTTAATTCTTTTTACTTCTCTTTCCCTTTCTGACTCTCCAAAATCTTTCTTCTTTATATTTTTAATTTTATTGGATTTTGGGGGAGGGAAATTATTTGGTTTTAAAGTGAGAGTTTGGATTTTGTATTCTGGTAATTTTTGCTGGAGAGCAGAATAAGGTAGAGTACATTTTAGAAATTCTTAGATTGTTCTGGGGAAAGTTGGGACTCAAGGGAATTGTGGAAGAAAGGATGCCTTCCACCAGGTGTGGTGTCACACACTTGTAATCCCAGTGCTTGTGAGGCTGAGGAGACTGAGGCAGAAGGATTGCTGTGAGTTAAAGGCCCGCCTGGGATATGTAGTGAGTTGTAGGCCAGGCTGAAAAACATAGGAAGACCCCACCTCACTAAACAAAACGAGTGCTTGCCTAGCAAGTGCAAGGCCCTGAGTTTGTTCACTAACACCCCCCTACCCCTAAAAAGGAATGGATGCCTTCCATTGCTGGCCTTTCTCAAATTTATTCTTTCTTTTTTCTAAGTTTTGTTAACATCATCGCCAGAGAAGGGCTTTGGTTTGGAAGTTGTCCACTTTAGCAGAGCTGCCAATTCTTAATTCTTTCTCAAGTGGGCAAGAGTACATTTTGTTTTTGTTTGTGAGTGTTTGGGAGAAGGGAGGGGGGAAAGGAGGCGTAGAAGAGCTACTCATAGTGAGTCCTTGTCTGAATTCCTATGTAGCTGGCAGTTTCCTTGGCTTTGTTTTGGGGGAGATGACTTGGTTACACCGGCATTTAAATTATGTGGGAAGGTGGTTCTCACTCCCCTCAGCTGATTTGAGATGGCAATAAAAACTTCCTTCTTGTCCAGTATTTTCAGCCCACACTCCACCCGATGCAAGTGCCTCTTGTGCTAGCTGTGAGAGATGGGTAGGCTTCCCTTCAGCCCGAAACTGAACTAATCAAGTGTTTCCCTAAAGTGCAGAGGGGCCATCCTGCTCCTGACTATTCTTTTTGTTTTAGTGACTCCTTTATTCTTCTAGTTACCTGTCCTCTGTTAATTTTTACATTTTGCATAATGAGATATCTCAATCACTTAGAAAGTTTTAGGGAAAAAAGCCCTGACAGATAATTTTAAGCACACAATCCAATCTTAATGGTTTTTTTTCTGTAAGAGAATAAAATATTCAAATAATGACAAACTCTTCAAATAAAGGCATGTAGACAAGTAGTACACATGTGTAGAAATTACTGACACCTATTTATTTACATTTTCTAAAGAATGTTATCTTTAAAAAAGAATGTTATCTTAAAATACAATAACTTGCAATCAGTAAAATATATTGAAAAATGTTGATTCTGTCTTCATCTGTAGGAATGGTGAGTGATTGATATCTGGTAAATGTATCACTTTTCTTAGTGAAGGAAAGTCCAACTGTAGTCTCCACTGTTCAGCCTTAGCGTTCTGTAGCTCTCATGAACAAGAAGAAAATAGGAGGACCAGAAAGAAGCACCATTCCAGACTCAAATAATGGTGTAAGTGCATATCTTGGATCAAAAAGCAAAACTGCCAGAATTTTCTATTTCCCAGACCTCTGGATTAAATGGGCGTTAACATTTTGTTATATGTATTTTTGCTCTCTTGTTTTCTTTAAAATACTACAGGTGCAGTTCCACCCTGCCTCCTTTCTTCCTACTTTCTTAGGAAATAACAACTGGCCTGAATTGATACGCATCATTCTATTTCATGTTCTATACTTCCCGCTATGTATTATATACTTATAAACAACATATAGTTTTGTTTTGAAATCTTACATAAATATGATCATACTGTTATCTTTTCACAACTTTGTCTCAGTATTGTTTTCAGATCTGTTTTCTTTTTTTTACTCAAGTCTTTTTTTGGGGGGGGTGCTGGGGATCAAACACAGGGCCTTGTGCTTGCTAGGCAAGTGCTCTACCACAGAGCTAAATCCCAAACCCCACTCCACCCCCTACCCTTCTTTTTTTTTTGTTTTGTTTTTTTGAGACAGAGTCTCACTATGTAGTTCAGGCTGGCCTTGAACTTGAGATCCTCCTGCCTCTGTCTCCTGAGTGCTGGGATTACAGGTGGATGCCACCATGCCTGAAGTCACCTAATTTTTAAACCCATTTCATCTATTACACCACCCACTTGTTCTTTTAAAATTTTTCTCCCTGTTCTTTTTTTTATTTTTTTCTACCTATCCTTTAAATGTAAAATATATCTTCCATGAAAACTTTGTTGATTTTTTTTTTCTCCAACAGGAAATGATCTTTGACGCTGCCAAATCCTATAATTTTGGGGGTACTTGTCATGTGGTATTTGTATATTATTGTATTTTGACTTCTTTATTTGGTTGACAGGCCTCTACTACGCACTGTTAAACTCCTTGAAAACAGATAAGTACTGTAGTGGCTTTTATCTTTGTATCCCTGTGGGGCTCACTACAGTAATTTACACATTACAGGCATTTAGACACTACTAAGTGGTTTGGTTAATGACTAAAAAAAGGCCATCCCTTGTGTTGCTGCACCTTTAGTTTAAATATTGGGGTAGCTCCTATCGTAAAGCTTATAAAGAAACATTCAACTTGGAAAATTATATAAAATGCACAATATGGTGAGAGCAGGGGTGACAGCAAATATTCTTTGGAAAACGAAATGGGAATTGATAGGTGATATCATCCCAGTGGGGAAACTCCAGGAATTGATCCTGGTGGCTTTTGAGGCAGTGTGTTCCTTGGCCAGACTCATCTCACCAGCTATCAAATTTTGCTTTTGTCATCAAGGTCTTGACATTTTCACTGGAGGTTAAACAACAACAACAACAACAACAACAAAATACCAGCCTATCTCTTCACTTACTAAACACTGCTGAGGACTGGGAATTTTTTGTCCCCTAAAGGAGAAAGCCCTATACACACAATCAAACATATATACATATACTTCACACCATCTTTTTTTATTGATGTGGCTAATCACTTCTCGGCCTTTTGGCTAAGATCAAGTGTATTGATGTGGCTAGGTGGTTGGTTTCAAAAGCTTCAGAAGCTTGTTTTCAAAGCTTCAAAAGTATATAAAGTGTGTTTTTTCTTTTGAGACAGGGTCTTACTATGTAGTTCAGCCTGGCCCTGAACTCACTATGTAGCCCCGGCTGGTCTTGAACTCATGGCAGTCCTCCTGCCTCAACCTCCTGAGCGCTGGGTTTACAGGCATGAGCCACCACACCTGGCTTATAGAGTGTATTTTGAAACTTGTAGTTCTGTAGTGTATAGTACTAGTATAACATTCTTTTGTCTTCATGGTAGCTCCCCCTCCATTTTAAGTAGGAAATTAGATATTAAGGTTAATTATATGCAGTTACCATTTTGCAGGTAAAAGGCAGTCAAATATTGGTAATTTTATGTTCTTAAACCTAATGTATTGTATATACTTGAGTTCTGAAAGGCAGTGTCATGGACTTTTTTCTTTCTTTTTTCCTTTTTCTTTTTGGCAGTACTAGGGCTCGAACCCAAGGCCTTCACACTGAGCTACATTCCTAGTCCCTTTGTAAATGTTTTATTTTGAGACATCTTACTATGTGGTTAAGTTGCCCTGGCTGGGCTTAAATGTATCATCCGCCTGCCTCAGGAGTGCTGGGTTGCAGGCATGTACCACTACGCCTGGCAGAAGAGATTTCTCTCTGAGGCTTTAGTGTTAATAAATCTTGAGGGCTTGGGATATAGATAATTGCTAGATTGCTTGCCTAGCATGCATAAGGCCTTAACATTGATCCCCAGTGCTGCAAACAACAAAAATCTCGTATTAACATGGAGATGGTCCAGTGTAAAGAATTGAGGCAAGACAGTATAGCAAAGTACAATTTTGCTAACAAAAGTATACAGAGTCACCAAAAAAAGGATACATTAGGAAAAGAAAAACTTGTATAAATATTTTAATACTAAATTTATTGAGACATCATGGGATTAAAAAAGTTACCTTTGTCCTCAAAGTGGTGGCCATTAGCTTTCAGACATTTATTAGTATGGCGAACTGCTGAAGTGTGTACATTTTTTTGGTAGACTCTATTTTAGACAGCAAATTCTCATCTGTTTTTAAAACTCATCTGCTCCTGTGTGTTCCTTTATGAGCATTTGCTTTTGTCTTCTTTGAACTGGAAGTTTACCTGTCTGTTAGACCATTTATTTCCAGAAAATTTCCATCAGTACTGAGGAACAAGATGATTTGACACGGGGAACGCTTGGTCCCTGTTGTTTACTGACCAGGGATACAGACTTCCCATACCTCTTCTCAGAACTCTGAAAATAGCATTTGAGAGTTAGTTTTAAGAGTTGCTACATCCTAGCTTCCTTGCTTGCCTAAAATAAATTTCTGACTCTTTGGCAAAAGGTAGCCTCTTATTTTAACAATACTAAAATTCCTTCTCTTTCACATCATCTTTGTAATTTTTTTGGAAATAATGCATCAAGGAAATGAAAATTATTCAAATTTTCTTTGATGTTTGCTGCCTGGTTGAGATATAATTTCCTTTCTGCTGAACACCTGGTGAGTGTTCGAATCTGGGCAAGAAGCACTAAGAGACCAAGAAGATGTTAGTCAGTAAATAAATTAACCTTGAAACAGGAGAAGTTTTCCTTTGTTAGTCAACATTCTGGGTTAAATAGGATGTAGTTATATATACATAAATGTATGTATAGAAAAAAAGAAATGTGAGAAATATATAGGTGATGTAGCCACAGCATTTTAGAACTGAAAGGAAATTTACATATTGTTACCATTTTCTGGGTGAGGAAAATTTAAATGACTTGTCCAAGATAGTAGTTACCACCAGCAACAAACATTTTATTGGATGTTTGCTCTCTGAAAAGTTAGGCCTCAGGTATAGAGTTATATGTCATCAAGTACTTAATAATCAGTTGTGAACACTACTCTCTCTTTCCCACACAATACTTGTATAAGAGGATAAATAGTAATAGAAAGTCATATCCTAAATGCCAAGTGAGGAATAAAGTTATATACAAGTTTAGAGGGCCTATGCCCTCTAAAAAATAAAATTTTTCTTTAATGAGAGTTGAGTGATTTGAAGGGAAATAAATAGAATTTGGTAATTGTGGAACAGGGATAAAAATAATGTATACACTTTCAAATGGTTTATGGCAGTAGTGGAACCGAGTTTGACTGAATTCTAATACATCTCTCCACAGGGACAGTTTGATGGGAGCCTTTGAAAAGCAGTAAGTGTAGCCCAACTTTGTTAGTAGTACTGAATTCTGAATTTGATGGCGAGTTGATATTCTCATGTCTAGTAAATGAGTATGGAGCCCATTCTTTTGGCTGTTGTTCAGTGCTCTTTTTACTACATCATATTGCTTGAGAGGTAGGTAGAGTGGTTAAAAACAGAAGAGCAGATGCCTGGGAAATGAAATGGGAAGTTGAAGACCACAGTATGATGAGGTTTAACCACAAGCTGTTTCAGTTCTGCATAGATTTTCCTTATGTTTAGACACTAAATGTATATTCTTATGTCTGTCATGCTGATAAAGTAATAGCAGCCTGGGTTCCTTAAAGCTGTCTTTTTCTGAGATTCAGTTCTTTGTACACAAGGGAAAAAAATTCCTTTCTGTTTGGGGTTTAAATACATATTATCTCTGGCTCCCAATTTTGAGGATGAAATAGTTTTCCCTCTTGTAAGTAGATAGGTTTCTTGGAGTAACAAGCTGTAAGTGAAGTCGTTTTGGACCAGTAGTCTCTGGAGTAAAAGGAGGAGAAGGGCTTTGGACTCAAGCCTTTCAGGCTTACTTATCCTGTTGGCAGTTACGAACAGTTTGCTTAAACTGATCTTATTACCTCAAAAGAAGAGTATATACAGTACTGTGACCCAATTGGATGTTTTTTCTAATAGCAGATTTTAGAAGATTATGTGTCTGAAAATCCTTCATATTTGGTTTTTAAATACATAGATCTACTTTGTGACTCTTTCCTCACCTGTCTTTTTTATTTTTGGCCAGGTTTGTGTAGTAACATACCTGAGGATTCAAAAGAACATTTTCTGCATCAGCTAACATTTATTACGCTTCTGCTATAAGGCCCTGGCATTGTTTTCAGTTTCATCTGCCAAGACTAAATATTGCTGCATTTTATGACTAGGCTCCTAGTAGTAAACATCTTCCACTGCTTGGCTTCTACAGCCTATTTTCCATCTTCTTTGCCGTGGTTTTTCTCTCTTAACTTCTGAGTTGGCTGAGGAGTAAAGGGAAGAAAACGTTACTATTTAGTAGTGAAATCCTTCCCTGAATTATACCAAATCCTTATCATGGCATCTCGTTTTATCCTCATACCAGTTCCATAATATGGATACTGTTATAGCCACTTACACATTAATTCGTCCAAAGCATTTATTACTGTGGTTTAGGCCCTATTTAAGGTGCTGAAGACACCATAGGTGAGTGTCAGATGAGGTCCCTGCTTAGGTACAGAGAAGTTCTCAAGGTGAGAAGCAAAACGCTAGGATTTAAATACAGCTCTGATAGATTGCAAAAGGAATGTCTGCAGCCATTATTATACTATGCTACCATTTGCATCTCTTGCATGCTCTTCGAGTATATAATAAATCAAGTTATAAAAATAGGTGGAACCTGCAGTGATTCTTTGGTAACATTTTTTTGGGCTGTTGAACACATCTGCCTGAGAATGCTTTCCCTCTTTCTTCTCTCTCTCTACTCCCCGTTCACCCCCTCATACCTGGGAATAAAGTGGACAGTGTGATCTGCTTTGGCATTTGGTGTTTTGAGGATTGGGAAAGTGTTGTTTCCTTGGCTTCCTGAAATTCCTTGTCCACTTGCAAGTCCCTTCTTGTAGCACAAAGGTGAGTAATCTGTCAACATTGTAACGTGGTCATGCTAGTTGGAATATTATTTTGCTTTTCCCCAGTTCTCTGGTTATTTGAGTCAAACTTGCCTTCTGCAGTTTATTTGAATAGAAAATGCTTTCTGTATTTGGAGTTCTAGAAAAGAATTTTGAGATTGGAAGAACATCAGAATCCAGGGTCTCCTGTTTACGTGAAATCAGTTTTGTTAGCATTCTAAGTTTATTCTTTAGTTTGTGTTTTCAAAGACAGTAATTGTTTCAGATTATGACCATTATCACCATGTATCATATCTGGGATAAGTAATGTTTATTCTGGAGTTAGCACTTTAAAATTAAGTACAAGATTCTCCTCCCTCACTCCTTCCCAGCACGAGAGATCAAACCCAGGGGCATTCTACCACTGAACTACATCCCAAGCCTTTTAATTTTTTATTTTGAGACAATCTTGCTAAATTCCCTAGGCAGGTTTTGAATTTGAGATCCTCCTGCCTCAGCCTTTCTCAATGCTAGGATTATGGGTGTGCACCACTAAACTCAGCTAAGAATTTCTTTTGAGCACTATCTAGTAGAAAGCATTAATAAATGCTTAAGACTGAAAGCCAGGAGCTAAGTTCCAATAGGATTTGAGTTCTAGTTGAGTTCTAGAGATTATTTAGGTGGGATCAAAATTGCAAGTATTAAAATTGTTTGGTGTGAGAGATCTAGTCATTTTAGTACTGGGGACCCAGGAGTATCTGGGCGTGGCTCATGAGATTAATGAGGTGATTTATGTGGATGTGTCTAACCTATAAGTAATGTGTGATACTTGACAGGTTTGTAGCAAATGTTGAATAAGCCTAAAAAGGTACTTCAATGAATGATAGAAGTTGTCAGTTTTCAGGACGGCATCCTCATTGTTAAATATTCCTTTTTTAGAAGAAAATATTTACTAAGCACTTAAGTATGAATAAAGCATTTGGGAAAGAAATTGGGATAAGAAAAATTCATATCAGATTCTTAGATTATGTTTCAGCATTTACAGATTGAATCAGTTAGGCTTATCATAGAAATTTGTGATTTTGAGTTGGTAATGTTTTATTTTTTAAAAAATAAAAATAACTTCTTGCTAGGCGTGGTGGTACACACCCGTAAGTCCAGCATTTGGGAGGCTGAGGCAGGAGGGTTGCCACAGGTTTGAGGCCAGCCTGGACTTCAAAGAGAGACCTTGTCTCAAAAAACAAAACAAAACAAAACAAAAATCCAAAAGCAAGTTGTTTACCGAATTTTGAAAAGACTTCTCACCTTTTAGAATTTCTTCTTCATCTTTTCCTGTCTTTGATACTCTGTAAATCTTTATAATAAAGGAAATTAGCTAGTACCTGTCTTGTTTTCTTTGAAGCTGGTCCATTAGATGAACTTCTAGAAAGCAAGGATAATGACTGATTGTCTGACACCCACCCCCCCGTCATATGGCAGCTTGCCTGGCATTGAGCAAGTCATCAGTAAGTGTTTATGAAAATGATTGAGTCAGGAGGTTAAATTTTCATCTGGGGAGATTGCACTGACCTAGGTGCCACTGTGCTTATGGGGACCCTTCCCAGGAAAAAGATGAAATGTTGCTTTTTTACAAATAAATTTGAATAAATATGATTGTGGGTAAAGTTATTGCTTTGATGCCTTTAGGCTTTACACTTTTGGGCAAGAAGAAATATGTTAAAAGTTAGTGCTTTATTTCTCTCTTGGTTTTATTTTATGCTTTATCCCATTTGAAATTTAGCTATAGCTGTAAGTTTTTGAATAGTGTATGACAAGTATGTTATAGATTCAGAACATCAGTAGAAAAGAAAAAGAAAATTTATCCCTTTGTAATACATAGTTTTGTCCTCCCCTCTTCCTATTAAACTTCAGACCTTAAGGGATATAATGTTATAGAATACTTCCAAATCCAGTGTGTATCTGTAGCAGTGATGAACCAAACAACAATGATTTGATTTTGGCCTGGTTTCATGATTTTCTTTATAGATGATTTCCTTTCCTGAACATGGTTTGCTTAAATGATTAAATTTCCTGAGTACGTATCTTTTCATTTGGTACACATCTGTAGAAGAGAGAGATTTAGCTGAGTGGCAGGGGAAGGGCAGTTTTTGTGGATATATAGACAAAGTAGATTATGTGGAAAGTTGAGAGCTAGTGGAATATGTGAAATCAAGTAAAGATTACAGGAATGGATTAACAGATTGATTCTTTTTTTTGTTTTGTTTTTTTTTTTTTTGTTTTTTTGAGACAAGGTCTCGCTATGTAGCCCAGGCTGTCCCCCAACTCGTGGCGATCCTCTTGTTTCAGCCTCCCAAGTGCTGGGATTACAGGCATGTACCATCATGCCCAACAAAGCTTGTGTATTTTAGTAATATTCATTTACTAAAAAGCAAAACAAAACAAAAACTTCCCACATTTTCCCTCCCCCCTCCCTTCTTTCCTTTCTTCTTCTTTTTTTTGTACTGGAAATTGAACTCAGGCCCTTGAACTTACTATGTAGTTCAGGCTGGCCTTGAACTCACGGTGATCCTCCCACCTCTGCCTCCTGAGTGCTGGGATTACAGGTGTGTGCCATCACACCTGGTTAAGAAAAAATATTAGCTACTTAAAACATAACCTATGCAAATGAAAGAGACCAAATAATACTTAGGATACCTTGGGTTGAAGTTCGTGCTTTTTAGCTTTAACCTGGAAATATAGATGTGTTTCTGGGTTGACAGAGGTGGGGAGGATGGCAATAAATTTGGAGACAGTCTAAATAAGCATGGATAGTATTTTTTTTTTATGAATAGTTTTTTTGGGGGAGGCTGTGCTAGGGATTGAACTCAGGGCTTTGTGCTTGTGAGGCAAGCACTCTTAACCACTGAGCGAAATCCCTGGCTCTGGATAGTATTTTTAAATGCAAAATATGAACAGTGCTTTAGCCTATGGAGTTTTCATGACTGGACTGAATCTCATTTTGCTATAAATTCACGGAGAATGCAAAGAACCCTGTATTCAGAGTCAGACTACCTATGTCCAACTTCCTTGCAGTCTAGGTATCATTTTGGCTTTGTTAACTTCTCTATGTATATGTGTTTTTCTTTTTAATCAGAAAAGACAATTTAAAATCTCAAAGAGTAATTATTTAATTAAAATTTTTATTATGGGTCTACTTGTCAAAATTCTTTAAAAACAAAAATCGTAACAAAAGAAGTTATTTAGCGAACAGACAACTGTACAAAAATATTTGGTCATGTATTTGTTCATGGGGCACATCTGAGATCAGTAAATATTTGCAAGCAGTGATTTACAAGCCTGTTTTAAACATAAATAGCTCTCCCTTTTCCACAGACATGGGCTAGCATTAATAATTTGGAAACAACCTCAGGTATTTTTAGGCATCTGCTACATGCTAAGCAATATGTTATGTATGGTTTTTATGTTTTATAACTTTAAGTATAAAAGAAAGGTGCCAACATCGAGGATCTTAATTTTCTCTTGAATGTACTCTTGTCCTTCAGCCAGCTGAAAGTTTGAGAAGTTTCCCTGATGCATCTAGGTGAACTGGTTTCCCCTCATACCTTTCTCTACCCAGAGGCCACGAACATGTTTATATTTTTGCTACTAAATTAGAGTTCTTAAAGGTTGGACTGTGGATTCTCTTCTTTATTTGTATCCCACGCACTATGGCAGTGCCTGGTAGATGCTGGACCATTTTGGCAACTTTTGAGTAAATGACTGATAGTCAAATTGGAGAGTTAAAATATGAGAACTGGAAAGGCCCGCAGAGTTCAGATGAGGTTTGCGTGTGGCCAGGAAAGGTGGCACTATATGGATAGAATTTAAAGATAGAAATAATAACAGAAATAAAATATCTTTCTTTGAACTGAATATATAATTTTGATTTTTTTTTTTTTTTTTTTTTTTTAGACAGGGTCTTGCTGTGTAGTTCAGGCTGGCTTTGAACTCACTATGTAGCCCAGGCTGGCCTCCGAATCATGGTGATCCTACTCAGCCTCCCAAATGCTGGGATTACAGGTATGCGCCACCACACCCAGTAGAATATGTAATTTTATAAAAGGCAGATTTTGTTTCCTAATTGAGGCTTTTTTAAAAAGTGAGGAGTTGCTGAGAGATATTTTTACCAGAAGAAATTTATGAGGTTGAATTAATTTCCTGTGGATAACTAAGAGCAGATACTACTGTAATTTGAGTATTTTCTCATTTTCTGATTTCTCTCCTTAAATGCTAGTTCTGTAACTGGCAGTGAAATAACCAGTAGGTAGGAATCAAGAAGGGCAGACAAAGTTACCAACCAGCTGTCTGATAGGTGATTCTGGAGAAATAGTGTTTTGCTGTTAGTCTCACCTCTGTTGATTTGTAGTTTGTGTGTGTGTGTGTGTGTGTGTGTGTGTGTGTGTGTGTGAAATTCAGTAATCAGAATTTTTAAGGGCTTAAGTAGAACTTCTGTTTTTGTAGACTATTGTTTAAAAATTGAATTTATTGAGAAACCAGCCTTGGGCTATCTTAACTGGAAGGAAAAAAAGAAGATTTATTTGAACGTTAACATTTGGTCGTTAATGGGATTTGTTCTTTGCAGATTAATTTTGCTGTTTGTAGGCCTGCCACAAAAATAGTTTTTTTGTTTGTTTGTTTTTGTTTTTTTTGTGCCTGGATTGAACCTGGAACCTTGTGTATGCTATGACAAAACTTGAAACTCTTGCCTGGTTTGCTGGTGCATACCTGTAATCCCAGCACTTGGGAGGCTGAGGCAGGAAGATTACCATGAGTTCCAGGTTGGCCTGGATTACATAGTGAGTTCAAAGCCAGGCAAAACCCTGTCTCCATCACCCCCCCCCCCAAGAAAAAGGAGAATGAAAAGCAACTCTTGAAAAAATAGCTAAACTTTATTCTGACACATAGGTATAACCAGTGGTAGTGATGAAGCCATGATTGAGATGTTAATGGTGTAATCCACTGTAGCATGTGGTAAACAAATAAATTATTTTGGAGGTGGATAATTATATCAATGAGTTTTTCTCCCACTCTAAATTTGATTTAGGGGGAAAAAATAGACATTCCCAGAGTATATATTGCCCGGGAGGTAGAAAGTAGCGCAAGAATATGAAGGATGAATAGAAGATGTAATCATCTGGTAGGATTGGTAGATTCAAACATTAGAATTTCAGTAAATATCTATGAAATTGCTGTTTCTGGATATTGGGGATGAATAAGCTGTTCAGCTGTATCCTACCTAGGAAAGGACAGATACTTGCTGTTACTTCTGAGGGATCATCTGGTGAAAGATGGAACTAAAATGAGAGTGGTCTTCCAATATGAATGAAATGCCCTTGTTATCTTGGGTCTCCTCCCTAGGCTGAGTGTGGTATAGTGTAAGTGTGTGGTCCTTGGAATTAGATTGGCTGGTTTATAAAAGTCCTGGTTCTACCACTTTTTACCTGTGTAACCTTGAGTATATTACCTAACCTCTGTCGGCTTTATTTGGCATTTGAATGTGTAATATGGGGTTAATGTTACAAATCTCTTAGAGTTGTTAGGATGTTAAAATGAAATAATGTCAGAAGCTTAAACTAGTACTTTCCTTCTCTTCTTTTTCTTCCTGTAGGACCCATTTTATGCTTCTGGGTTGTACCTTTTCTTTTCTCTCTCTCGCTCTCTTTTTTTTTTTTTTTTTTTTGATGCTGGGGATCAAACTCAGGGCCTTGCCTTTGCCAGGCAGACACTCTGACCACTGAGCTAAATCCCCACCCCACCTTTTCTTTTTTTTGTAACATTGTTACATAGGTCTCTTTGGAATGGAATTTGGTTGTATCCTCTTTCTTTCTAAGGTTATATTTTGTTTCCTTGGAAGGCCGGATCTATATTAACCAAAAACAATCTGCTAAAACAGTCATTCATCTCTCCTTCCCACCTAATCAAGAATTGTGTCACATTTCTAAGCCTCCTCCCGCCTTTCTCCTTTCTCTCCTTGTCCAGATTCCTTAGGACTGATGACATAAACATGGAGGAGACTCTGACCTTTGAAAGTTCTTGACAGTCTTGGATGTTGTAATTTTCCAGTGAGTTTGAGAGGTTTTGGAGAGGATTCAGAGGCGCCCTAACGTAGGTATTACTGGAGCCAGGAGCTGGGGTGTAGCATCAGTGTATAGAAGCTTTGGGGGATGTTGTAGGTGAATGTAGTCGGTATGTAGTTTCTCAGGCATTTTGACAGAGCTCTGTCTCTATCACTAGTATTTAATTTTGGATCATATCTTCTCCTTTGCTAAGTACTTGGATACTCAGTGCATACAGCCTGATGCTAATACCGCATTAGTCTGAGCTGAATAATTTTTGGGAAGAAAAAGCTGTTGCATATAAAATCATATAACAACCTTAAATAAATGTCTTTGAGTTGAGCCAGTGTTTTAGACTTGCCATTATACAACACCGGCATGTGTATGTATGTGTTTGTAGTTGAGTATTATACAAATATACTTCAATTTATCTAAATAAAAACTGTCTGCTGGGTGCTTGGATGCAAAGCATACAGAATGAACAAGAAAATATTTTTGCCCTCAAATTGCTCCTGGCTTAGTGGGGAGACAAATATGTGAATAAACACACATACCATACATATGATAAAGTTATGATAGAATATAGAGTACAGATGTAGTGCGAACAAGAAGGTGGGAGTAGGCAGTTTACGTTGAGGAACCTGAAAGGGTTTTGCAAATGAGGTAGCACTCAAGCTAGTCTTAAAGACTAGGTAAGAACTTTCATACTAGGCCAGGAGTCATTTGAGGCGAGGGAACAATATGTACGAAGGGACTGAAGTTTGAAGTATAGAGTATACTTGGGGAACTATCAGTATATGGAGGAAAATAATGGGAAATAGACCAGGAAATGAAAGGTCTTGTTTGTGGTGTATAGAAACTTAGATTCTAAGCTTAAATCACTGAGGAACTTATTCTTAAAATTTTTGTTTATGTATTTGTTTTGAGAGAGGGTCTCACCATGTAGTTCAGTCTGGCCTTGACCTCATTGTAATCCTCCTACCCCAGAATGCTGGAATTACAGATATGTGCCACCACACCTGGCTTAGTCACTGAAGAATTAGAGCTGTAAGATATGCTATCACATTTACATTTTAAATTCTTCACAGTGGATGTTTGTAGTGGATGATCAATGGGTTGGAGAAAGAAAGGAGAAGTTAGGAAGCTGTTTTCTAAGTTCAGGTTATAAAAACTTTAGGTAGAATAAAAGAGATGTAGCCTGCGGAAAGCATTGGGTTTGAGAGACTTTTAAAGGTAAAACTAGAGGGTGAGGATTTATCTCAGTGGTTAGAGTGCTTGTCTAGCAAGCACAAGGCCGAGTTTGATTCCTGGCACCAAAAAAAAAAAAAAAAAGTGAAACTTTGTTAAAATTATTTGTGAGCATAAGGCAAGAGAAAGATAACAGGGCAGCTCTTAGGCTTATGGCTTGAGTGCTTGGAATGATGTGGTACCATTTGCTAGAACAGGCAGTAGTGAAGAGGACTAGAAGATGAAGGAGAAATGAGAAAATAAACTCATGATTTTATGTGTTGAGTTTGAAGAGCCTGCATGTTTCCCTGTAGGTAGAAAAAATTTGAGGCCGTGGATACCTTTGGAATCATTAGCATTTAGTTGCTCAGTGGCATGAATGAAGCTTCTTGTGAGGATGGTATAAAATGGGAAATTGTGGCTTAGGACTAGTGTGAGTGTGCCAACCTGTCATGTAGGCACAGGAAGAGAAAGTCCGCAGAGGAGGACTAGGAGCCGCAAGGAGGTCAGCAGTATGACTGTGATGATCTTTGCTCTAAAACAGAACGTTTCTTTTTCTGTAGAAGCTTGTTAATAGCAGGTTGAGAAAGTATTTTGGGGTGTGGTGGCGCATGCCTGTAATCCCAGCACTCGGGAGGCTAAGCAGGATGATCACTGCAAGTTCGAGACCAGCCTGAATTAGAGTGAGATCCTATCCCAAGGGAAAAAAAAAAAAAGAAAAAAGAAAGTGGCATCAGTGAATGTAGTCTATTTGAAGGAGTTTTATAGAGGAGAATAGTAACCAATACTTACGGCAGGGGAGGAAACCTAAAGGAGCCCCTCTTGGTAGTGTTTTCCTATGAAAAGGGAGGCAGGGAAATTTGCCAAGAGCAGTGAGGTGGCGTGAATTGGTCAGGAGGCTGGAAGAGAACAGTGAAGGTGTAGGGATAGTTAGTAGCAGAGAAGTTGAATTGGGAGTGGGGGTGGCCAGTGGTCTAAATTGGGTAGACGTGGTAGAAGGATAAAGGGACTAGGTTTTTACAGGTAAGTAACTGATCAGTCATTGGTTTCATATCAGGCATGAAGGGACAAAGTGGAATCATGCATTTTTCTCAGTCTTTGTAGCTGTCATTGTCTGGCTCATTACTCTTTCATTAATTTTCTAGCCAGTTCTCTAAATCTGCTGTGCTCCCTCCAAACTATTCGCATCATGGTAATCCGCATGAGCTTTTAACAATTCAAATCTAATAATTTACAACCCTTGGCTTACAGCCCTTCATTTTGGGATGAAATTTCAAACCCCTTAACAGGGTTCAGTAGGCCCTCTCTTCATCCTCATTTTCCACTATTCTACCTCTGTGTTCCTTCCTACAACTGAACTTTGATATAAGTTTAACCTGCTTGTAGTATGCTTCCTATCACAACTTGTCTCTCCAATTGTTACTCATTTTTCAGTTATTAGATGAAACATATTTTCTTGGGGAATTTTTTCCAGACTCCCTATAGAAGTTAAAATTCTCCTCCCCAGTATTTATTATAATTGTTTTGGAAATTTTGTGTTTTTTTTCTTCTCCTTCTCCGTACTAAAAGTTCTGTAAGGATGGGGGTTAGGTCTAGTTCACTTGTGTGTTTAATCTTGAACATAGTGTGGAAGACACAGTAGGCACTCCCATAAATTTTTATTGAATTAATGAATAAAGTGATTAAGAGATTGAATATTTTAGTGGAGGTCTTTGTGTGTATAGAAGCAATGAAACCACCGCAGGCACATTGCATGGGTTGTGTAGATGGACATTGGTAGGATTTTAAGTAGAAAAATATAAGACAGCTGGGGATTTAGCGCAGTGGTTAGAGTGCTTGCCTAGCAAGCACAAGGCCCTGAGTTCGATTCCCAGCACCAAAAAATAAAAAACAAAAAAAAACAAAAAAAGAAAAATATAAGGCAGATGTTTAAGTCTTGGATCAGTATACTAGACTCAGCCCTTTCCTGTGGTAAGAATCAGTGCAGTTCCTGGACTCAGTAATGTCCTAGTCCCCTGGGAAGCTGTGTGGTACAGAAGGAAGATCGTGAGTTCAGACTCTCTGGGTTCAGACTTTGGGCCACCCACCTGACTTTTCAGCCTTTTTTGTTTTTCTCTTTGTAAATGGGAATGATGAGACCAGCTGCAGGAGTCTCATTGTTGAGTAAGAGAGTTTTAAGAAAGTGCTTAACTAATATGAACTTGATTTTATTCTTGATTGCTGTCATCACTTCAGGAGAGCATGGAAGAGGAAGTAGGGGAGAGAAGCAAAGATAACAAGGGAATTTTGAGTAATGTACTTCATTTATTCAGTGTGTTGAGTTTCTATTGTAGGGTTAGCATAAACATTTGTGAATGAATACAGATAAAAGCAAGTACTGATGTACGGAAAGGTTTTGTAAATTAAGACATTGGCTGGCTCGTGATAATAATGTGTGGTTGAGCCACAACTACTATATATATACATATTTTTGGGGGGGGCAGGGAGGGCATGCTGGGGATCGAACTCTGGGCCTTGTGCTTGGTAGGCAAGTGCTCTACCACTGAGCTAAATTCCTAACCCCTACAACTATTTATAAAAGGAAATGTTTTATCTAATCCTTTTCCACAAAAATTCTCATCATGTATAGGAGTCTATTTTATTGTCCTGGAGAACAGAATAAGAACCATTATGTGAAAGTTCTAGGGAAGTGGTCTGTTGATAGCTTTGGCTTTTGTTTGGAAAGGCATTTTCTAACAATTGGATTTGTCCAACAATAAAGTTGACATCATGGCAAAGTAGTTAAATTCCCTGTCAGAGCTTGTATTCAAGTGGTTACTGTCAGAGAGGTAATAGAATGATTCTTGCATAGAGGCAAGCATTGGATTAAACAATTGCTAAGGCCTCTTTGGAAGATTGGAGGATTTTTTGCAGGGGAGGTGCTGGGAATCAAACTGTAGGCCTTGCATTTGCTAGGCAAGTGCTCTATCACTTGAGATAAATTCCCAATCCCATGGAGGATTTTGACTTCATTTGAGATCTGCCTATGCATCATTCAATCAATACATATATGAATGCTTCCTGTTTTGTTTGAAAGGTGGAAAGTCAGTGTTTTATTTTGTTTTGCTTGAATTTGTTTTTTTTCCCCCCTTCTTGTGTGCTGAGACAGAGCCAAAGACTGTTAGTCACTGGGTTTGGTATCCCCATTTGGATGAGAGACTTAAACCAGGCGTTGGCGGTGATGTAACAGAAGCTGCCATCCTCACCTGGTGGGTGGGGCTAGGGAGGAGTCCATGCATTCACCTGGAGACATGAAATATAAAGATGTGCAGCCAAGAAGTTTGGTTTAATGCTTCATATTTTTGCTGAAGAGCAAATCTTTCTAGATGATACCAGACCTCTAAGTTATTTTCTTGTTAGTGTTTTATTTTTCCTAAGAGTGATATTCCTTCTATGTTGACATGTGAGATCTGTGATGCCCTAGCATCGTGTTTTTCATTTGCTTCTCTCACTCACAAGTGTCTGTTTGGCTGGGAAATTGTCTACATGCCTGTGGCTTAGTCAAGTCTTCTCTTTTCTGCTGAGCACCTTCTTGCTGATTGTTGTTTGTGTGCTTAATGCATATTTCCTCACATTCTTTCAGAAAGTTGTGAAAGTGGCTCTATTGCTACTTTGCCTTTTCTGTATGTTAGAAGATTGCAATTCATTTTGTTGCTAAGTGCTTGGTTTTAGATTAGTCATGTGTTTATTTCAGCTGCGACCATCTTCTGTGATGAAAGACAGTGAATAAAATGGGCTTCAGAGTAGGAATTCTTGCCTGCATTAGGGATGGGAAAAGCCATTGTTCACCTACAAATTTTTTTTTTAATTTTTTTTTTTTTTACCAAGAACATGTATTGGTACGTTGTATACATAATGATCACATTCATCATGATTATTTTGTACCTGTACATGATAGATCTTGGTTCCCCCCCTTCCCCACCCCTCCTTTCCATTCCCCACCCCTTCCCTATTTACAGCAGGTTTATTTCCATTTTTCCATTTTTCCCCTTTCTCCTTTCTTTTCTTTTTCCCTTCCTTCTTTTCCCCCTTCTCCCTTTCTAGTTCTCCTCTCTTTTGACTATTATCTTTCTCTTATATAATACCTATTATACCTCTTTGTCCTTATTTACACTTACGGTTTCTCATATCAGAGAAGCAATTCGATGTGTACTCATGAGTGTCTAATTTATTTCACTTAAGAGTATGTTCACAAGATGCATCCATTTACCTACAAATGTCTCTAATTTATCCTTTTTTATGGCAGAGTAGTACTCCATTGTGTAGAAAAACCACATCTTCTTTAGCCATACATTAGTAGTTGGGCATTTGGGTTGTTTCCAAGACTTAGCTATTACAAATTGTGTTGCTGTGAACATGGTTGTGCGTTTATTGCTGTAGTATGATGTTTTTAATTCTCACCTATGAGTTTAAGGAACTGATTTACTTTATACCTTGACATTTTCAATTTGAGGTATTCTAGACTGAAAGTTCTTTGTGTATTACTAGCCCTTTCTCATAATAATGGTATTGAAACTGAAGTAAATTAGACACTGATAATATCTTGATTGAAAGAGAATATGAAGATCATAGCTTATGAGCCTGTAGTGAACTAAATAATTCATTTTTTAAACTTGGAAAGAACCTTAGATGTTATTTAATCTAAGCATAGGTTATAGAAGAAGCAGCTGAAACCCTGCAAGCAGTTTGACTAAAGCCACCTAGTTAATATGTACAGATACAGATAAAAATTGTATGAGAGTGGGGGGAGTAGTAACAATATGGTCATCATATCTTTAGAAAGGAAAGTCTTTAAAACTTCAAGGGATAGATCAGACCAGGACAGACCTTTAGAAACAGAAGACATAAAATACCCTGGAATTTCTGACCTGGTGAGGCTCAAATTGTTTGCTGTGGTGGCAGCCGATGTAGAAGTTCACTTAGTCATTTAATCATTTACTACCAGGCATTTCTTGACTGCCTGCTGTATTGTAGATGCAGTGCTAAATGTTGGGGATACAAATATGAATGTCGTGTTCTTGCATTCATGGATCCTTTGTACTACTAGAACAATCTAAGTCAGAAGACTTTCTCTTTTGCCATTTCTCAAAAACAAATTCAAGGGGCTGGGGATTTAGCTCAGTGGTAGAGCGCTTGCCTAGCAAGCAGAAGGCCCTGAGTTTGATCCCCAGCACCAAAACAACAACAACAACAACAACAACAAAAAACAATAAAAAAGAACTAAAAAAAAAAAACCTAACAACAAATTCAAGCCAGGTGTGGTTGGCAAATGCCTGTAATCCCAGTACTCAGGAGGCTGAGGCAAGAGGATTGCTGTGAGTTCAAGGGTAGCCTAGGCTAAATAATGTGTTCAAGACCAGCCTGAACTACATAGCAACACCCTACCTCAAAAAATCAACCAACAAACAAATAGCCTCCCCACAAAGAACAAGTTCATGCTGGACATGGTGGTGCATGCCTGTTATCCCAGCACTCTAGGGGTCTGAGGCAGGAGGATCACAAGTTTGAGCCCAGCCTGGGCAATTTAGTGACTTAGCAAGACCCTGTCTCAAAATAAAAAATAAAGTAGCTCAGTGTGAAAGCCCCGAGTTAAATCTCTAGTACTCAAGAAACAAACAAAAAATAAATCCAATGTTATCAAGTTAGTGACCTTCTGTTTTTATAACCTGCACATCTTTGCTGTTTATTTGCCTTAATATTTGTAAAAAAGGCAGAGAAAATCAGGATCTGATTATACCACTAAACAAGCTGTGTCTGGGACAAGCAGAAATATGAAAAAAAGGTATCTAGGGGTTATCCTTTGATGTTAAGCTTTTAGGAAGAAATGTTTTTGAACAGTCACTTGAGTCACCTGTTGTCTTCAAGATGAGGGCTTGTGGATGCACTTAGGGCAGGTAGGTGCCTGGAGACTCTGAATGAGTTGTCTTCTGCAGAAGACTAAACCTGGCAGAATTTGGTCAGAGATTGTTCTTCTGCTCTGTTATTCTTCCTCAGCTAGCACTATTAACCTCAGAGGAATGTTGCACTTGTGCCAGGCTGTCAGGTCAGGCACATAGTTTCTGCTGTAGCCATCTGAAAGAAAAGGTCTTTTTCAGGTAAATTTATTTGGCAATCGATTGTCCTAGTTGGAACAAGTCATGTTTGGGGTAGCAGTATTTCCTGGGTTCACAAAGGCAGTGAACCAAGATTGACTTGATAGGAACTTTTGGGATCCCCATTCTGTTATGCAAGATGGCTTGTTGTTTTGTGAAGATTTAGCAGTCAGTTTACTCCTGCTTCCTTTGCTAGCATCAGAACACTAGTCAGAAGGGTTGTGGTGGCACATACCTGTAATCCCAGCACTCATGAGGCTGAGGCAAGAGGATCGTCAGTCAGTTTGAGGGCAGCCTGGATTACATAGAAGACCTTGTCTCAAAAAACCAATAAAAGAGGGGAAAAAAGGAGGAAAGTAAGGTAGGAAAGGAACCCAATCCAACCCTAAAATTACCCAGTCTATAGCATTCATTCATTCAGTAAATATTTACTGAGGGCCTGTGTCCAAGTGCTGAGTAATACATGCTGGAGATATATTAGTGAACAAGACATACATGGTCCCTACTTTCAAGAAATTTTAAAAAGGGATTGGAGATTTAATTCAGAGTGCCTGCCTAGCAAGTGCAAGGGCCTGTGTTTGATCCCCAGTACCCCCTAAAAAAAGAAATTTGAAAGAGATAACTAGACAGCAAGTGATTAAAAAAATTTCAGAGTGTATCAAGTGCCAGGAAGGAAATAAACAAGGTGTCAAATTAGAGAACATTGGAGGTAGGGAATTTTTTAGGGTGATATTCTGCTGCTTCCTACCTTAAGTTTTCATAGCAAACTCATGGAAGAAACAATGCTCTAGAAAGGTAGAGGAAAAGCATTATTCAGAGTGGTTTGTGGTTAATGTAGGCATTAAGTCATTAATGTTAATGAGGAATTAGAAAATTAAATGTTACTTTATTTTTATCTTTTTTTTCTTTTTCTTTTTAAAAATTTTTAAATTTACTTGTAACATTTCTTTTTTTAGAGACAGGGTCTTGCTATGTAATCCATTCTGGCCTTGAGCTTACTATGTAGCCCAGGCTGGCCTCAAACTCTCGGCAATTCTGCTTCAGCCTCCCTGAGTTCTGGGATGACAGGCGTCCACCACCGCACCGGGCTTCGGTTTTTTTGTTGTTGTTGTTTGTTTGTTTCTTGTTTTTTTTTTTTTTTTTGAGACAGGGTCTCACTATGTAGTTCAGGCTCATCTTGAACTTGTGACGATTCTCCTACCTCAGCCTCCCAAGTGCTGAGATTACAGGTGTGTGCCACCATACCCAGCTTCATTATAAATTTTAAATTGATCTGTTTTAAAAGTCAACTGTAATGAATGGGCCAAGACAGTTATTTTCCCCAGTTGGTTAAGAAGCTGCTAAAATTGGGCTGTGATCATCCTGTTCCAGTATAATTTGAGCCTTATGTATTTGTTTCCTTCTCAGGTGGAGGTTTGAATTTTGATTTATGTCCTACCTACCACATCCAGCTGCCTGAAAAGCACTTCATGATCACATGACCCTGGACATGGATGCTGTCCTGTCGGATTTTGTCCGATCCACAGGAGCAGAGCCAGGGCTAGCCCGAGATCTCCTGGAAGGTAAGGAATGGCAGGGGTGGGGGTGTGCTGAGAAAAGAGAAAGTAAAAGGATTGATATTTATTGTTATGGTGATGGAACATTTAAGGTGGTCTGCAAGATACTTTACATATGGTAGGCCTTCTATTTAAATTACCTGAGTCAGGCCCATGCCTGTAATCCGAGCACTTGGGAGGCACAGGCAGGAGGTTTCACTGTAGGTTCAAGGCCAGCCTAAACTGCATAGTAAATTCCAAGCCAGCCTGGATTATAGAGTGACAGCCTGTTCCAGAAAACAAAAAACAAAACAAAACAAAAGAAAGCCAAAGCCAATTGTTACTTGTAATGATCTAATTCCACTGTCAGTTTATGTTCAGGTTATATCAGTGAAAATTTAGTCCCCTAAAAGCAAAATTCTACATTTGAATAGTCCAAATTTTAAGACTGTGAAGGATTGGAGTCATATGTAGAGTCATAATTAATAGACTTTTTTCGGAATTAATGCAATCCCAATAAAAATACCAATAACATTCTTTATAGAACTAGAGAAAGCAATCCTAAAATTCATATGGAACCAGGAGAGTCCTTGAGTAGCAAAAGCAATCCTGGGCATAAAGGGTAAGGCAGGGAGCATCACAATCCCAGGCTTCAAATTATACTACAGAGCTACGGTGATTAAGAACAGCATGGTATTGGCAAAAAACATACCTGTGGATCAGTAAAACAGAATAGAGGATGTACTATAGAAATCAGTATGGAGATTCCTCAAAAAACTAAAAATAGAAATTCCATTTGACTCAGCTATTCCTCTTGTAAGTATCTTCCCAAAAGAGTTAAAGACATCATACCACAGGAAATATGCATATCCATACTTATTAGCAGCACAATTCATAATAGCTAAATTTTGGAAGCAGTTATATTCCATTAACATATGAATGGTGAAAGAAAATGTATTTGTACATGGTGGAGTACTACTCTACCATAAAGAAGGATACACTTGAATCATTTGTAGGAAAATGGGTACTTAAAGTAAAAGTGAACTAAATCAGACACACAAGTACATCAGACACACAAACTTAAATATTGCACGGTTTCTCATACATGAGAAACTCAATATGTGAAGTGCAAAATAAAAGACATAACAGGAAAAAAGAGAGGAAAAAAGTTACTGTAATTCAGCATGGACAATGTATCTAAAAATGTACTTTGGTTTATTATACAGTAATTGTCTTATGTAATTGTGGTTTTTTTTTTTTTTTTTTTTGGTGCTGGGGATCGGACTCGGGTCCTTGTGCTTGCAAGGCAAGCACTTTAACCGCTGAGCTAAATCCCCAGCCCCATGTAATTGTGTTTTGACCTGTTAGTCCAGTTGTTAATCTGTAGGTATGATAATTAACTTTATAAGGATTTATAGGATAAAAAAAAGAATCTGATGCTCGCAAAAAAAAAAAAAAGGAGGGGGTGAATGGGAAGGGGAAAAAAAAGAATTGATGTGTTATGGACATGTACTGATTGCTCACAATGAATGTAATCATTATATACTGCAAACATGTACTAATAAAAATTTTTAAAAAGCTCAGGTGCTTTTTGGTGAAGAAATTATATAATTATACATACAGGCAGGCCTGCAGGGAGGGGCAAATTCTTAGCATTCATTGGTAATTTTTAAGATTGTCAGCCTTACCCAGGTGTGGTGGCACATGCCAGTAATCCCAGCACTTGGAAGGCTGAGGCAGGATCATTGCGAGTTTGAGGCCAGCCTGGGCTACATAGTGAATTCAAAACCATCTTGAACTACAGAGTGAGACTCTGTCTCAAAAAACTAAAAAAAAAAAAAAAAAAAATTGTCAGCCCTTAGGAAGCTGTGACAGTCTGACCTTTGCTTAGCTACCTGTGAGAAGAGTTTAGAAATAGATCAGAGTTTAAATTCCAGTTTATTAATTCAGTACAATTTTGCCCTTAACTTGAATTTTTCGTTCCTACTCCATTCCCCACACTTCCTATGTTCAAGCCAGGCTTGACTTGTTACTCTCCCTGATCATGTTTCCTAAGTGTGCGGTATTCTTTCCTCCATTATTCTCTTCTTGAAACTCAGATTGGAAACCTCATTTTTTAGAGTAAGATAATCCTTAACCATTCTCCATTTCTCTTGTAACGTGTCAAATCCTTTCAAGTGTCCAGTACATACAAGGTACTTGAGATGTATTATTTTTTCTCTCAGCCACCTTGTTATAACTTCTTAAAAAATTGATTGATTGATTGATTGAGGGAAGGTCTTGCTGTGTTGTCCAGGCTGGTTTTGAACTCACAATTGATCTTCGTGCTTCAGCTTCCTGAGTGCTGGGATCACAGACATGTGCCACATGCCTGGCCTCCCTGGTTTTTTTTTTTTTTTTTTTTTTTTTTTGATGCTGGGGGTTGAACTCAAGGCCTTGTGCTTGCAAGGCAAGCATTCTAACCACTGAGCTAAATCTCCAGCCCCAGCCTCCCTGTTTTAACTTTAAAGGCTAAGACTCAATGAAGTTAAATAGGATTCCAGTTTAGGTAATTTTGTTTCAGAGTATGGCTCTTAACAATTATGTTACAAGTTATTGTTTGTATGCTGGTGTGCCCAACCACTCATGTTACAAGGAAAAGTTGAGGGTGTTGGACAATCATGTTATGAAAGAGAAGTTGAAGGTGCTGTAAAAGTGAAGAGAGAAACCTGATTTAGATCTAGAGTGTGGGAAGGCCTTTGAGGAAGTTAAATGCTAAACCCTGAAGGATGAGTAGGAGTAGCAAGACAACAGGATGAAGATAAGAGGATTTTTATAGGATGAATATCTTACATAAGGGCCCTAAGGTGAGGGAGACTTCAGCACATTGGAGAAACCTAATAGCAAGCTAGGAAGTGGGCAAGCGCAGTGGGAAATTGGTTGGCTAGGCAGGAAGCAGAGTATGGGGAACCTTTCTTGACCATGGTAAAGAGTTTACATTATATTTCCAGTTCCCTGGAAAGCTGGTGAAGGATTTGCATCAGATTCTGGTTCTCTTAATGTGCTTGTTGTTGGATACAGAATGGACTGGAATGTGGCCAGGGACCAGTTAAAGATATTGCCATAGTTCAAGTGAGAGATGATGGAGTCTTGGATCACAGTGATAGCAGTGGAGAGAGAGAAGTGGATGGGTTTAAGACACAGCTTAAAAAGAGGAATCAATGGACCCAATCCATATTTTGGCTCTATCTTGTTTTCTCCTTTAAAAGTTAACTCTGGGTTGTAATGTAAAAAGTAAGTTAGAGAGGGGGAGAGATTGAAAGCAAAGAGATTGGTTAGAGAGTTTCCCTTTCAGAACACCAAAGACCAAGTGCAGAGCAGGAGGACCTGAAGTGGAATAGGGGTGATAAAATGGACTCAAGATACAAAATAACTGTGATGAATGTGATCATTATATGTACAATGTATCAATGCATGTTCTTGGTTAAAAAAAAAAAAAGAATAGACTCTAGAGCTGTTTCAGGGATACACACAACCCTGAGGACTGGCTCAGTGGTGGGCAAAGAGGAAGCGTAGGGGAATAGTGGGGAGCCGAAAGTGGTGGTAATCTCTGTGGCTGGAGGGATCGTGGCACCCTTACTGGTTAGGGGAACATAGAAAAAAGAGAGGAAGCAAGTTTTGCAAGGGAAAATGATGGACATTTGGATTTGGACACATGAAATGTTAGAAGGGCCTGATTTTCAGGAGTTTTACACACAGGTGATGTACCTGTCCACTGCTGAAGATGTGCCATTCAGTGATTGATTAATTCAGTAAAAAGTCTTCCATTTATCAACAAATATTTATGAGTGCCAATTACATGCCAGGTACTCTTCTAGTGCTTGAACAAAACAAAGCGAACAAAACCCCCACCCTCCTGCTGTAGTAGGAGAGACAGTCAAAAAACATAACTGTATAAATTATAAATATATTGTAAAGTATTGAGTGCTGCGAAAGACATAAGAAGAATGATGATGCATTATGATTTTCAATAGGGATCTCAGGGTAGGATTTATTAAGAATGTGACATTTGAGCTGATGAGAAGTTGTCTGTGTGGATATTTTGGTGAAAGAGCCTTATAGGCAGTGGGACTAGTCAGTGGAGAGGCTCTAGGGTGGAAGCCTACTTAGAATGTTCTAAGACTGTAGTGACTGGAACAGAGCGAGCAAAGGGAGTTGAACAAATGGTGGATGTAATGCCGGGTGTGGTGGCGCATGCCTGTAATCCCAGTACTTAGGAGGCTGAGGCAGGAGGATTGCTGTGTAAATTCAAGGCCAGCCTGGGCTACATAGCAAGACCCTGTCTCAACACCCCCCCCAAAAAAAGTAAAATCATAAAGTATGAATGATTAGCTGGAGAATTCACAGTAGCAATAGAAGTAAACACATAGATACTGCTTCTTGTGTACCAAGCATGGTTTTGTATACTTTCAATTCATTTAATCTTCATAACAACTCTAGGAGGTAGGTATTATTCTTGTCATCTGCATTTTCATAGATAAAGAAATTGAAGCACTGAGAAAGGGTTAGAAAAGTAGGCCAGGTCTTAGAAAGCCTTGACTGTCAGGCAGAAGAGCATCACCTTATTCTGTTGATGGTGATGAGCCATTACCTAAAGATTTGATCATGGAACTAAAATAAATAACCAGAACTGTGCTTTGGAAAGATGAATCTCATGGTATCTTTTTTAGAGTGGATTGAAAATGGGACAGTAGGTGATAGGAATTTTGGTTTTTTTTTTTTTTAATTTTTAAAAAATTTTAATTTATTTTAATGGTACATTTTAGATGAGGTGATAGGAATTGAATTCAGTTGATGGCAGATGAACCAGCAGAAAGAAATGTGAACAACTAAGCAATATATAAATAATTTGACTAGAGAAAGCCACAGAAAAATCCATTATGAGAATTCTATCACTTAGGGTTCTGTCTTCAGAAGAGTAAGTGATATTTAAATTTGGAGGCAATATGGTTCTTTTTGATAAGTGATGACATCCATCAACCCTTTCTCTAGAAAAATGCAGATACTCATAATTGTATATACAATTTCAGGTTGTGTAGGACACCCCAATGTGGGGTGAGAACCTCTTTGGATCTCAGAATTATAAGACCTGTGCTTGAGTCCTGCTGAGCCCGGTGCAAACTAGTTGTGACTTTGAGCAAGCCCCGTCCTTCTCTCAGATGTGTTTCCTTTATCTGTAAAAGGAGGCTTTGGTTTTAGGTTACTAGACTTCTAAGGGCCCTTTGAATTCTGAGAGACAAAGTTTCTACCCTGATGGACATTACTTAGGAAATAGACAATAAAAAATAAAGAAAATTGATATTTCAGATAGAAGTGCTAGAAAGAAAATTCAAAGAAGAATGATTGAAAGGTATATTATTATGTGCATATGGATGTTTTTTATTTTGTTTTGGAGATTGAATCCAGGGCCTCAAATGTGCTAGGCAAGTGCTCTACCACTGAGCTACATACTTAGCGCCTGCTACTACTTTTTGATAATATGGTTAGAGTGGTCTTTGTTTCTTTCCCCAATTTCTCTATACCTGAATGCATAATTTGCTTTTTGCTTTGTCTCCTGACAGGAAAAAATTGGGATGTGAGTGCCGCCCTCAGTGATTTTGAACAGCTGCGTCAAGTCCATGCTGGGAACCTGCCCCTACCCTTTAGTGAGGGGAATAGTGGCTCCAAGACCCCCGAAAAGGGGTGTTCTGATAGAGAGTGTGTTTGCCCTTCCCGACCTATCCTGCAGCGGCAAGATGACATCATTCAAGGTACTGGGCTAACTGATTAGGGATATTTGTGAATACTGCAAAGTAGGAAGGGAGGGGACTGCTAAATAGAGTTAGCTAGTCTAGTGATTCTTCCCCTCATCCCCAGTCAAGCATGGATTGAAGTGGTCTCAGTCTGTACAGAGACTGGAGTCCCTCAGCATCTCTGTGCATCTTGAGTGTTATCCTATATAAAGGTCTTCTGCAGATACTGGGAAAGAAGCAGAGCAAAGAGAATAATCTGATTGTTATGGTTAGATACATATAAAAGTAGAATTAAAAGGGTCATTTCGGGGCTGAGGATTTACCTCAGTGATTAGAGTGCTTGCCTTGAAAGCACAAGGCTCTGAGTTCGATCCCTGGCACCAAAAAAAAAAAAAAAAAGGGTCATTTCCATCTACCTGTTTGGAGAGTAGTAATTTGTTAATGTTTGCCAATATCCACCAAAATTTAAAAATGCATATATAGTCTTTTCAGAACAAATCTGAGAGAGGCTGCTGTGACATTGGAGACCAGATCGGCCACTCTCTTGTTTCTTTTTTTTTTTTTTCCTTTTTTTTTTAGTACCGGGGATCGAACTCAGGGCCTTGCACTTATTAGGCAAGCGCTCTGACCACTGAGCTAAATCCCAGGCCATAAAAATGCATATATAGTTTTTGAACAATTTCATTTCTAGGAATTTATCACATGTATGTGAATATATCTGTACATATCTTCTCTAAATAAGTAAATACATAAACACATACAAAATGTAATTATTTTATTTTATTTTTTTGGTGCTGGGGATCGAAGTCAGGGCCTTGTGCTGGCAAGGCAAGCACTCTAACCACTGAGGTAAATCCCCAGTCCCTCAAAATGTGATTATTTTATAACTAAGCTTGAAAACATTTTTTAATGCCCATTAGTAAAGAAATGGTTAAATAAACTGTAATCATCCTTATTGTGGAATACTCTGCAGCCTTTCAAGGAATTAGGTAGAACTTGATGTGCTATTTTGGAAAGATCTCTAAACCCTATTCAGAAAGGTGATATAGTACAATATGTATAGTATGCCCCTGTTTGCATTTTAAAAGACGATTTAGAAAGCTGTATGGGCTTCTACATGCAAAAAATTTCTAGAAAGATAGGAAAGGTTCCCTCTGGGGAAAAGATCAGGAATTTTGTGTTGGGAAGGAAACTTCTTCATAAAATCTTTTATATGTTTTGGTAGCATTTTGATTTTTAATCATGGCACATGATACTTTTGAGTGAGCGAAAAAATATTTTAGAATGATATCACTACAGAATAACTTTAGACAACTTGATTTATTTTGTGTATCATCTCTGGAAAATACTGGATTGAGAACAACCAGCCAACATTTGAACTCTTGCCCCCTTAATATCATCATTATATAACTCAAGCCATGCAAATGAATTGTAATACTATAGCAAATTATGCTACTGTGGAAAATCAGCTGGGGAATTGCCAGTGCCATGTATTCAAAATAAATGAAATGATTAGGGAACTATCTACCTTGTGGTTTTTAGCATGTTAATAACTAACTGTCCCTATAAGTTTCTGATAAATGTATCAAGAAAAGTTGCTGTAAATGATATAAATAGATGTCACTGATATAGGAAGAAGGTTCCTATGTGTTTGAGATTTGGCATTAATTTTCTACAAGAGAAATCCTTTCTACATTCTCCAAGACCCTGATTATTACCAGAGAGATTATTTGACTAAATCTAGCTGAATGAAACCCCATTTGCCTTATTCCTTTTTCCTCCAACCAAACAGTAACCAAGCTGCTAAATGAGTGAGTTCCTCTCATGGTGGGAAATGGAGGTATAAGAAGATAGAGTTGTAGGAAGAGGAAGGCCAGGCAAATTCCAAATGGAGGTAGAGAGAGGAATATATAGTTGGTGCTAATTTAAGTGCTTTCAAGAATGCCACTTTCTATGTTTCTCCCTTCATGTTTGGTTTGGGAAAAACTTGTGAAGCTGGGTGTGGTGGTGCACATCTGTAATCCCAGCATTCAGGGGGTGAGTCAGGAGGATCACTGTGAGTTCAAGTTCAGCCTGAACTACATAGTGAGACCAAGAAAAACTGTTGTGAAGTTCAGTAACTGGTTTGACACAGTATTTCCCGTTGTTGGAAACTGTCAAGAGGTAACTGTCACCATATCAGTGGAGAGTTCTCTGGGTGGGCTGCGTATGTTCTAAGTGACTCCGTTTCTCATTGCAGAAAAACGCCTGTCTAGGGGCATCTCCCACGCCAGCTCCAGCATTGTCTCCCTGGCCCGGTCCCAGGTCTCCTCCAGTGGTGGGGGAGGGGGGAGCAGTGAGCACCCCCTGGAAATGCCCCTCTGTGCCTTCCAGCTTCCAGATCTCACCGTGTACAGTGAAGACTTGCGCAGCTTCATAGAGAGAGACCTCATTGAGCAGTCCATGCTGGTTGCCTTGGAACAGGCAGGTCAGTCAGTGTTTATTCCCAGCATTCCTTCCTCTGCTCTCCACCTTGGGCAGACTTGATCAGTAGTTTCCAGGGTAAGTGTGCATCTGATTGCAGCCACTGACAGGAGTTAGCCAGATAAACATGGACTGAGGTGGGTGCTTTTTGAAGTTACAAAAAGGATACCAATTAAATACTTTGGAAATTTTATTTATTTGATAGAAGGGAAACCAGATATACATGCAGAAGGCTTAGGAATAAATACCCAAAAATCAGTTTTAAAAAACCCACAACGAAGTGTAATTGACTCAGGAGCTGCCTTGCCAGTAGAGAGGACCAGTGCTGTCCATGAGGCACTGAAAGTCTTATCTATTCATACAAACCTTTGCCCTTATTTACCTTCACAATTGTGTTTGCCTTAAATTATTGTTCAAATTAGTTATATGATAGAGTAAGACAGCTGGGAGTGCTGGGAAAAGTTTAGGTATTTCAGAATTCTTGTGGGAAAAAGACTGGAGATGGGAGATGGGTCATGGAAAGGAAGCTTTTTCATTTCATATCTGTCTATATTATATGCACCTATTTATAACTTTTTAAGAGTTAGCAAGTTATCTGGACTAGTGAATTGTAGGCTGGTTTTTCTTTTTAATAGTCAAGAAAAAGCTTTTTTTTTTGAGATTTGGGGATTAGGTACCTATAGGCCTTTGCACTGAGCTATATCCCAACCTTTTTTTTTTTTTTTTTTTTAGGAAAGATCTTATTAAATTGTTCAACAGTCAAGGCTGGGTTCAAACTTGGATTCTTCTGTCTTAGTCTCCTAGAATGTTGAGATTATAGGCGTGTGCTACTTGCCTGACTTCAAAAAAATTTTTTTAGCATAATTTGTAAAATATTTTTGTCCTATGAAAAACAAATTAGTAATTGTGGGATGACCCTACAGAATTGAGACTCATTTTCTTGGATGTTTTATGTACTTGTCTTTAAAGGTATAACACACACATGCTGACATGTCTACTGTCATATATGATGAAGGATACATGCCTTGAATTGTTTCCCTTTACTGATGTGGATTTATGCTGGCTTTTGTTGCTACAGTATTTACTGGTTTTCTGACCAGAGAGAAGCAAGGCCAGACCAATTAGCCAACACAGTTCCAACCTTGGCAGTATTGACATTTTGGGTCAGATCATTCTTTGTTGTGAAAGTTACTCTGTGCATGCTATTATATTTAGAAGTATCCCTGTACTCACTAGATGCCAGTAGTATGTCCCTATCAGTTGTGGCAAGCAAACATATCTCCACGTGATACCTAAGGTACCCTTGGGACAAAATTGTCCCTGTATTTGTTTTGTTTTGTTTTGTTTTATGGTACTGGGAATTAAATCCTGGGCCTTCATACTGAGCTACATCCCCATACCCCTCCTCCACCCACCTTGAGTCAGAATCTCCCTAAATTGCCCAGGCTGGGTTCAAACTTGCTATCCTCCTCCTGTCTCAGCCTCCCAGAGTGCTGGGATTATAGGCATGCACCACCATGCCCGGCTTGTGTCTGTTTAAAACCCACTTATCTAACCAGTTGTGCTTACCAAATTCTAATTAAATCCTGTATAAGTGAAAAGGATATAAAGAGTAGTAGAGGGATGGTTTTATTCTGCGCCACCTTCCTGGAGGAGGCTAATCATCTCCTCTTCTTTTCCTCCACTCTCACATTTCTTCAGGGCGTTTGAATTGGTGGGTTAGTGTGGACCCCACCTGTCAGAGACTTCTTCCTTTGGCAACTACTGGGGATGGGAACTGCCTCCTGCATGCAGCTTCTTTAGGTGAGTCTCAATAATAACCCTCCTTTCTCCTGTAGAAAGGAAGAAATTAGATCAAATTTCTTGTGTAGGACTTGATCCAACTAACTTGACCCTAGGCAGAAGAGATAGTGCAGAAGCATTCTAGGCAGAAGTGGTGGTTCATAGCAAGGTTGTGCATGTGAGTGTGCACGCTCATGTGCATGTGCATGTGTGTGTGTGTTGGCACAGGAAGAGATGGAAGAGAGCCCGACCTTTCAGTCCTGTTCAGGTGGTGAGGAGAGCACAAACAAGGTTTAGCTTAGGCCCTGCTCTGTGAGCTGACCCCTAGGAATAAAGAGCTTATTGCTATAAGCAAACAATGTATAGCTTGTATGTGTTTTTGTGTGTGCGTGTGTGTGTAATTCTACTTAGTAGTTATTTTGGCATGTTGAAAAGGGGTTTTTAGCAGTCCTTTGTGACACTTAAAATACTAAGCCTATTTATGACTCAATGTATTATTTGCCCTTAGCTTTAAAAAAGGTCCCTATTTTCCACCCATCCTTCAAGTGTTGATGCTGATTGCTATGCATCAGACCAGTGTTACCTGCTGCCACTCTGTATTTTAATTTGTTAGACTTGCTGCAGTAGTGAAGGCATCCTGTCAGGGGTTGTTGGGGTGAATTAATCCCTCACTTTCAAGTTCTCAGTCTGTGTACCTCCAGAGTAGAAACATCCTCTTTTGATAAGTACTTCTTCCCTAAATCATAGCCAGAGTTTCTTTGGAGTTAGCCTGGAGTTAGCCTGATTTTTTTCTTGCTATGGTGTGTGGGTCATAATTAGTAAGTGAGGGGCTGGGGGTATAACTCAGTGGTGGGACACTTGCCTACCTTGCGTGAGGCCCTGGTTTTAATCACCAGCACTGTGAAAACAATAACTACCCCCCAAATTAATAAGTGGGGGGTTGAGTCAGTATAAGGTATCTCACACCATACTTTGTTGCCACAGGGATGTGGGGCTTCCATGACCGGGACTTGGCACTGAGGAAATCTCTGTATGCACTGATGGAAAAGGGTGTGGAGAAGGAAGCATTGAAAAGGCGCTGGAGGTGGCAGCAAACACAGCAGAACAAAGAGGTAGGAGAGCTGGGGTGGGAGCACCTTGTTTGCTACAGTTAATCTGTTGCTAAAATTTCCCAGTGCTGAGCAGATGGAATTATCTCCAGGTGCTTAAGATCATTGTTTCCCTTGTAATCCTGCAATTGTAATAGATACAAATGCCATAGGTTGGGTTGGGGATTTAGCTCGGTGGTTAAAGTGCTTGCCTTGCAAGCACAAGGACCGGAGTTCGATCCCCAGCACAAAAAAAAAAAAAAAAAAAAAAAAAAATGCCATAGGGCAAGTACCTCCATACAGTCATGAGAGCTGGCAGGGGAAACCCATACTCAGAGAGGGGTCATTTAATATTGTGCTTTACACTTGCTAGGTACTCAATAACCTTTAGTGGCAGTGTTTTGCAAAATAAAATATAATTCAATCAGATTTTTTTTTTGCTTATAAAAAGGCTAGATTAATTTTTAAGGATTCGTTTTCAATTCTTATAGAAATGTAATTGCTTTTTTTTTATGTGTGTTTTTCATTTGCTGTTTTAGGTTGATTACAATTTTTAAAAATGTACCTACTAAATTGAGTTTGAATGTTACTGAAGAGGGATCTGGCAAATGATGAGGTTACTTTTATATGAGAAAATAAACTGGATATGATAGCGCAGGCCTATCATCCCGGCACTCTGGGAGGCTGAGGCAGGAGTTTGGCTAGTTTGAGCCTACCCTGGGCGACTTAGTGGACTCTGACTCAAAATAAAAGTAAGAAAAGGGCTGGGGGTGTAGCTTAGTGTGAAGGCCTTGTATTCAATCCTTAGTGCTGAGAAGGAAGGGAGGGAAGGAGGAAATGAAGGATGAAAAGAAGTATTATTTGTACATTCCATCTCCTTAAACGGAGTTGGACAAACTGTGACTGTTTTCATTAAAAAAAAGTTTTATTGAAATAGCTCTACCCATTTTGTTTGTTTGCAAATGTGTAACTGCATTCTTCCAACAGCGGAGTAATGATGTGTGGTCTGCAGAGCCTAAAGTATTTACTGTCTAGCTCTTTATAGGAAAAAGTTGGCTGATCCATTCCCTTTATTTTTTTTTTCATTCCCTTTAATAGTGACATTGTACATTTATGTAAAGATAACTGGCTTCCCTATATCCTTTTCCTCTCATTCTCTGCTTGTCATTCATGTTTATCGCCCCTGCTTTTCATGTATATCTTTTTTTTTTTTGCCATGCTTTGGTGTGTTTCTAGCATTGAATATGGGAGTGTCTCTTCAAAAGCTTTCCTTTTTCTTCATCTTTCTTTATTTTCTCCTTTTATTGTTCCATCATAACTGGCAATAGTATAGATCTAAGAGGGTTTTTTTGGTAGGTATGATGACACAGATCTGTAATCCCAGTACTCTGGGAGGCTGAGGCAGAAAGATCATGAGTTCAGACCCAGCCTGGACGGCTTGACAACTTACCAAGACTGGTCTTAAAAAAAAAAAAAAAAAAAAAGAGACTGTAGCTCAATATGAAGGACCTGGGTTCAGTCCCTCGTGCTGATAAAAAAAAGATTAGGTATTTAAAATTTTGTGGCCTGAGTATTTAAAATATTTAAATAAGAATGTATTATGTTTATTTGTCCAAAAACAAAGATTCCAATTATTAAAAATAATTTGATAATTTAGATTGTATCCTGTCTTCGATCAGCTAATTTGTCCTAGAAACATATTAATAAATATTAATAAGTGACATTCTTTATGAACACCAAAACCTGGGAAGAACCTTGGGGAAATCTTTTGCCTGAGCTAGAGCCAGCCCAGAATTTAGAGCCCAATCAGTAGTTGCCTTTGACCTCTTCCCTGTTGAATTTAGACTGTACTTGAATCTTAGATTTGACCACTGTGGGGACAAGAAAAGGTCAGACTAGAGCATGCCAGCTAATGAGTGGAAATGATAGCAACAGTCAGAATAGCTGTGTCCAATTCCAGTTGTTATAGTTACTATTTTAAAAATAAGATTATAATGTTGTTTTTCCAGGAAACAGAAATACCCAAGTTCTGTCCCAGATCAGCTGCCCTTCCCTCCCGCAGACATACATGCATGGAGAACAGTGGCTAGTGAAGGAGCAATCATTTCACTCCTTTTGCTCGGCACAGTGGATGTTCTAGACTAGAAATGTGGCCTATATGATTGTCTTAGTTTAGGCTTTCTCACACTTGGGAATAGGAGTGGGAAGAGGAGGATGACGGACTGATTAGCTTCTTTTAGTTTCTTAATACCAAACACCAAACTAAATTATTTTTGCTATCCCAGGCCTCCTTGTTTTGTGTTAAAATGGATGGTAAAGCCCAATAATAAATAAGGCTAGAAGCGTTTGCCACCTAGTGGTTACGTGTATGAAAACAGGAGTCAGACCCGGGTGACAGGCTCAGATCCTCTGCTGTTAGGTGTATTGGAGTGATCAGAGCTCCTCCAGACACACAACCTGTGCATTGTTCTTTTATTTTTAATTGAAATAATATCTGTGGTAGCATTTTACAAATTGAAAATAGCTATGTTTTCTTAAATTATTAAAGTAAAATATTAAAATATGCTCACAATACCTTTCTTACTAAATTTGTTCCTGATGCCCCTCATGTTTCCAGTAAGATCCCTTCTATTCTGTTAGTGTGTGCTTAGTCAGTATATACTCAATTTTATTACTCATGTAAGCCAAATAAAAGTTAATAAGATAGACTTGTCTCTCAAAGCTGGGTGTGGTGGTACTCTAAGACAGGAAAAGCACATGAGTTCCAGGCCAGCCTAGGCTACGTAGTGAGACCCTGACAAGTAAGGCATCTGAACTATGTCTAATAGGCAATGATGATTCTTTTCTTTTTTTTGAGACAGGGTCTTGCTGTGTAGTTATGCGGACTTTGAACTTGCTATGTAGCCCAGGATGGCTCTCAGAGATCCTCTCGCCTCAGCCTCCCAAGTGTTAGGATTACAGAGGTGCACCACCAGGCCTGGAGCCATGATAATTCTTTTCTTTTTTGAGTGCTGGGGCCTTGCACTTGCTAGGCAAGCACTCTATCACTTGAGCTAACTCCCCAACCCAACAATGATGTTTCTTAGAGGAGTTTTTAGCAGGAAGAAAACAGTTTAATTAAAATTTTTTTTAGTAAACAAAAAAGCTAAATACAAAGTTTTTTTTCTGGTAGCATTGTAGGAAAACACTTAATAGTTGTTGACTGAAGGGATGTAAGTGTAGGGTGGGTAAAAGAAAGATAACACCTCGAGTTCTTGTTTGAGTGTTTTGGTGATAGTGCTGCTCACTCGTAAAGGTAGGAATATAGGGAGAAGAATACGTTTTTGGAAGAGACAGTAGCTCCATTTTGACTATACATAGAGTTTCAGGTAGCCGTGGATAGGTAGCAATATTCATTAGGCTGCTGCGTATGTGAATGTAGAAATTAAGAGGAAGTCTAGGACAGAGAAGAGATTTGAAAATCATAAGCATATGAAATTATGGCAGTTGAAGAGATCATCCAGAGGGAAGCAAGGCTGAAATCATTGGCACAACCTGAATTTGGGGGAGTAGCAAGAGTTCAGAGGAATAGGAGAAGGTAGTGTTGTGGAAGGTAAAGGACAAGATTGTTTACAGGGGAAAATAAACCACAAGGAGGGTAAGAAAAATGAGAACCAGAGAGTACACTGAATTTGGCAATTTTTGTTTATTGCTGTCCTTTGCCATAGTCAGGTAGGGGAAGTGTATGTGGGCCATGGGGACCAGGACGGACAGAGAAACAGAAGCCAGATTGCAACAAACCAAAAAAGAATAGAAAATGGAGTGTGAGAAAGATCGCAGATTATTCTTGTATGGGTCTCAACTAGGAAAGGGAGAAGAGATTTGACTTTGTGCTGCTGTTGTGGATCAGGTGCTAATGGAATAGAGAGTGGCAATTGTGAGCGAGTTGGAACAGGTGCTGCCTTTAATTGCGTGATGTCCCCGGCCTGTCTTTCCCAGTCAGGGCTGGTGTACACAGAGGAAGAGTGGCAGAAGGAGTGGAATGAACTGATCAAGCTGGCCTCCAGTGAGCCGCGAATGCATCTCGGTACCAACGGAGCCAACGGTGGAGGGTGAGTATGGCTACATTAGGGAGCAGGAAATAATCTTCCAGGGACTTACCGGGCTGGGATCCTAGCGAGAAAGAGCTCTGTGCCAAGAGAACATTAGAAGAAAAGAAAGGAGCCATGGCAAGGGCACAGAGATATGTAACAGCACAGTATGTTCCAGGAGCTTCTGGTGGGTCAGTGTTGCCAGTCTAGAGTGTGTAGTTCAGAGTGATAGCTGAGGCTGAGCAGTCCCCGTTCCATGTGCCATGCTAGGGCTTCTCTTGTACCATGTTAAGGGATGGATTTATATCCCATCTAGACTTTGGGAGACTGTGGGACAAATAACTCAGTGTCTTCAGTAAATAAATTGCAAGGAAAATTTTAAAAAGGACAGGGAAGTATAGGTTTAAAGACAATAAAACAGCCAGCTGTGGTGGTGTACACCTGTAATCCTAGCATTCTGGAGGCTGAGGCAGGAGGATCATGATGAATTCAAGGCCAGCCTGGGCTACATAGTGAAACCCTGTTTTGAAAAAAACAAAATAAATAAATAAAAAATAAAAAAAAACATACCAACCAATTAGAATGTATACATTTAAAAGACAGTCGAGAAAATGTGAACAATGTCTACATGTTTCGCTTTTTTAGAGATAGAAGCTGAAACGCATATGGATGAAGTAATACAGCACTCAGGATTTGCTTCAAAATAATCTAGCTTGTACCAATACATGTTCTTGGTAAAAATAAAAATCAATTAAAAAAAAAATCTAGCAGCCAGGCATGGTGGTGTATGCCTGTAATACCAGCACTTGGGAGGCAGAGGCAGGAAGATCACCACAAGTTTGAGGCCAGTCTGGACTACACAGTGAACTCAAGGCCAGCCTGAACTACACAGCAAGATCTTGTCTCAAAAAAACAAAATAAAACAAAAGGAGAAAATCTAGCAGAGTGGGAGTGGGAAGGGATAGGGAAATAGACCAAGGCATAGATGAAACAAATTTGGTCACATGTTTATTATTGTTGGAGCTTAGCGATACATGAGAACTTAGTGTAAATTGTTTGTTTCTTTGTTTGGGGAGCATGCTAAGCTCATACTCTAACACTGACTCCCCTCAACTCTTAATATTCTGTCTAGCATTTAGTATGTTTAAAATTTTGAAATTTTCCATAATAGAAAGTTAAAAATTATAACCTCTCTAAGGTATTATACGTAAGAATAATCTGGGAGAATTATTTAAAATGCGGCTTTCTGGACCTCAAGCCCAAGAAAGTATAGTTGAATTGGAGTGAGGTAAGGCCCAGAAGTCCCAAGTTTGTAACAAGTACCCAGTGTTGAGTGACATTGTTTTGGGATTTGGTGGGGGAGCCAGGAAATTTTAAGAATGCGAGTGACAAGAGCAAATACATGTATTTGAACACATGACACGGAGCATATGATGAGGTGGAGGAGGCATGAGATTATAGGCAGCTGTAGTAATAATCCAGGCAAGAGGGGCTGGGGATTTAGCTCAGTGGTTAGAATGCTTGCCTAGCAAGTGCAAGGATCTGAGTTCGATACCTGGCACAAAAAAAAAAAAAAAAAAAAAAAAAAAAAAAAAAAAAAAAATCCAGGCAAGAGGGCCCTGCACATGAACAGTGTGGTAGACTGAAGACAGGTCAGAGGACATAGGCATGAGAGATGCAAGAGATCTCTTACAAATGAGAAGAGGACCAAGAGATGGAAGGGGAAGGGGACCTAAAAAGAATCAAAGTGTTTTGTGTACATGTCCCACCAGTTCCCCACAGTGAATATAATCATTATGTATTGCAAACATGTACTAATAAAAATTTAAAAAATTTTAAAAGAGCATATAGGAAATGGAATTGATCAAGCCAGGTTTTTAATTAATGCTAAGTGGTAAAGAACAGTAAAAGCTGGGTGGTGGCACATGCCTGTAATCCCAGTACTTGGGAGGCTGAGGCAGAAGGATTGCAGCACAGTAAACACAGTAAATATTTCTCCAGTTTCTGATCAAGCTCCTGGGTAGTGGTGAAGGTCCTTTAGTAAGAGAACACAGGAAGAGGAATTGGGGTTCCTTTTGCATGACAAGGTGAACATGATGAGTGGGTGGTTGTGGTGGGTGCGGTAAGCAGGAAGAGGCTAATGCAGCTGAGTGCTGGGCTGCTGGACAGAGCGTTGGGGGAGGTTGTTGAGGAGGGTAAATATTAAGAGATGGTGATTACCTCACGATTCCTAGCACCGCTTTAACTCCAAAGCCTTTGCATTCTCTTTTCTTAGATTTTCCCACTGGAAAAAAGGAAGTAGGAACAACCATGATAATATAAAATAATCAATTTTATCAGTGGTAGTCTTAAGATTGTAAAACCAGGAAAGGACACTCCTACTATCCTTCTCTTCGGAACTGGTCTTCAGGACTCTGTTGTTTTGCTTTCTTCCCTCTCCCTTCTGCCGTGCCCCTTCCTCTCTCCCCTGCTGCAATCCTAGGGTGGAGAGCTCAGAGGAGCCTGTGTATGAGAGCCTGGAAGAGTTCCACGTCTTTGTCCTTGCTCATGTGCTCAAGAGGCCGATAGTTGTCGTGGCAGATACCATGCTTCGGGACTCTGGAGGGGAAGGTGGGTCAGCCAGTCAATTCGCACTCTACCCTGACATCCCCATTTGCAGATCCTTTGGCTAAGCACTGGGAGGAGGGCAGGAAAGGGGGATAGATAGGCACTTGGAGGAAAAAGAGAAAGTATAAATTAGAACAATGCAGAATTCTTAAAAGACTCAGAGTAAACCCATTAGGATTAATTGACAAGGCTTTTTATGAAAGAATTTTTAAACAAGTTGGAATGAAAGGGGGAGTGGGTTGGCAGAGTGAGGTGGAAAGATTGCTCCCTAGGTAAGAACATAGTCTTAGTAACTATCTTGGTTTCCTGCAGCATTTGCTCCTATTCCCTTTGGTGGAATCTATCTGCCCTTGGAGATCCCCATCAGCCAGTGTCATCGATCTCCTCTGGTGCTCGCCTATGATCAGGCCCACTTTTCTGCACTTGTGTCCATGGAGCAGAAGGAGAATGCCAAGGAACAAGGTGCTGGACGCAGTGTTTGTCTCTAGGATTGTTTGGTCTGCATTATTTTCACTTGGTAAAAGGAAAATGAGAGTTAATCTAGGAGGAAACAATTAAGGGATATGCAAACCCAGACAATACATGTTGATACTGTTTTACTAGACGTTCTTTTCTTTCTTTCTTTCTTTCTTTCTTTCTTTCTTTCTTTCTTTTCTTCCTTCCTTTCTTTCTTTCTTTCTTTTTTTTCTTTTCTTTTTTTTCTTTTTTGTTGTTGGTTGGTTTGATTTTTGTTTTTTGAGACAGGGTCTTGCTGTGTAGTTCAGGCTGGCTTCTACCTCATGGTGATACCCCTGCCTCAGCCTCCCAAGTGCTGGGGAGTCGTGGAGATTAGTGCCAACGTCATAGGCTGGGTGGTAGGGAAACTAGCCTATTGATTTTTAACGTTGGGGGTAATTTACACGCAAGAATTGAGAAGTGGCTACAGTCAGAGACCTGTGTACAGTGTTAGTGAAGTCAGTCTGTGTTCAGTTGCCTTCTTCCTTCAAAAGTCATCTTGGGGTTTGGGGAGTTAGCTCAGTGGTTAGAGGGCTTGCCCAGTAAGCAAAAGGCCCTGAGTTTGATCCCCAGCACTCCCTCTGCCAAAAGCCACCTTGACACCATGGTGTTTTTCTTCCCCAGCTGTGATCCCGCTTACAGATTCAGAGCATAAGCTGCTGCCCTTGCACTTTGCAGTGGACCCAGGAAAGGCCTGGGAGTGGGGCAGAGATGACAGTGACAATGTCCGACTGGCCAGGTGAGGCGGGCCCAGCCTTCCTGTCTGCTGTAGCTGGGGTCTCTTCTACACGCAGCAGCTGCGGTGTAAGGGCTTTTCCTTAGCTCAGAGGGACACACATCCTCATTCATGTTTGTTTGAGAAAATGGCAAGGTACAAGACAGGCTGGGTGCCAGGACTGTTGCATCTTGTACAGCCTTGTCTCTGTGAAAGCTGTGGGAGTCCTTGGGTCGCAACTTGTTCCTTTCTTCCAGTAGGAAGAGTAATCCCACACTGATACACCTCAGAATTCCCAAAAAACAATCAACAGAAAGTTGAGAGAATCCAGTCACACATTTTATCTCAGCCGATATGAGAGGAGTTTTAGATAGTTGACCAAAATAGTTTTCTCTGGGTTTTTCTCTTTCTGGAATTTAGGCAGCAAGAAAAGTACATTCCCTCTACTCCCATATCTCCCATCCTGCCTCCCTGCAGCCTGTTTAGCTTTCCCCAATTCACTCCACAGCTTCCCGAGGGAGAGCAGAGGAGTTTAAAACTCTTCCCTTCCCTCGTACCTGTGCTTTCTTCTTTGGGCCTCTGCACCTTTGGGAGCTGCCTAATGGGGTTTGGTTTTAAAATCCAGTTTACGGCTTTTTAGAAATGAATTCTCCCCTATTTATCAAAACCTCTTTCTAAATAATACTTACAACAACAATAATAATGACTACTGTTTAGTATTTCTTTATTTTCCAGACACTGTGCTGAATCCTTTCCAAACACTATTTTACTTCAACCTTCACAACAGCACCCCAGGATACTGTTATGAGTACCCATCATCAGCCCCAGCTGAGTTTCAGGGAGGTTGAGATGACTTGGTCAAGATCACAAACTGTAATTCAAACTCAGTTGAAGCCTAAGCCATGCAGGACTCAATTCTCCTTTCCAACCGTATCACACTGCTTTGCTTTTAAATATGGTCACCATAAGTTTTTAATTCTCTTTTTCTCCTTCTTACAGTGTAATTCTGTCCCTGGAAGTCAAATTGCATCTGCTGCACAGCTACATGAATGTAAAGTGGATACCACTGTCCTCTGACACACAGGTGAAGGTGTCTCCCACCCTGTCCTCATGTCCTCACATTCACTGACAGGGACAGCAAGGAGACCTGGCGGAGACTGTCTTTTGAATCTCTCCTTGGTTTAGCCGATGAGTCAAGGTTAGGAGTAACTGAAAGATGTCAGATAAGTTCTAAGAACACTTTTTCCTGCCTTTTTACCTGTTAGTCCCTTCTGTGGGCCTCATCTCTCCAACCAGGCTCTGCTTTCTCATGTGAATGCCCTGTGCCCGGCAGTGCTGCAGTGCTGGGGTCATACCCAGGCCATGTGCCTGCCAGGCAAGTGTTGTATGTCTGAGTTATAGCTACATCCCTAAAATACATTTGTTAAAGTTTTCTCGACTTTTCGGTGAACTTGAAGTTGTCATTTCTTTTTCTCAAGCTCTCTATAGAATGACCTCTGCTTGGGACCCCAGAAGGAGGCACAGTATCTGAAACAGTTTCTTGTCCTATGGATTCTGAGCTGGAACAGGAATATATGACCTCCAGGGTGCTGCATATATAAAAATTGGGGGATGCAGAATGGTCAGGCTTGGGTGGTTCTGATAAGCCAAGATTTCCTTGAAATTAAGTTTAAACAGAATTTGACAAAGAGAAATTTATAAAAAATATTTTGGTATCTCTAAAATACTCTCCCTCCTCAGCCAGAGGCTATGTATTGTATGGTTGCTCAGTTATCTCAAGAGCAGTAAGGCTTCATTTCAGTATCTCTCTGTTATAAAAGGGAGTCAAATTGCGGTGGGTGAGATAAAAGCTAGATATTACATACGTCTTTCCTTGGCCCATGAGAAGCTGACTGGAGGCAAAGGGCGGTGTTTGGTGACCCTTCCTTCATCATGACAGCAGCCCTTCTCTGGAGCTCTAGGCAGTCACTCAAAGGATGGCGTTTGAAGGGCACTCATCATCCTCGATCACCATCCTTTGTCCACACTCCTGATCCCTACAGCAGCGACAAAAGGGAGCCCAGTGAGCTGCTGAGCATGGAAGTGCGCGAGGTTTCTGGGGCTTCCCACTGCTGCAGCTTGTGGGATAACTGTCAGCACTGTTGTCTCTTCCAGGCTCCGCTGGCGCAACCCGAGTCCCCCACAGCTTTGGCTGGAGATGAGCCTCGGTCTACTCCCGAGTCAGGGGAGTCAGACAAGGAGTCAGTTGGCAGTAGTTCTACCAGCAATGATGGCAACAAGCGGAAAGAGAAGTCCAAGCGAGACCGGGAAAAGGACAAGAAGAGAGCAGATTCCGTGGCTAACAAACTGGGCAGTTTTGGCAAAACCTTGGGCAGCAAGCTCAAAAAGAATATGGGCGGCCTGATGCACAGCAAAGGCTGTAAGCCTGGGGGGGTGGGGACTGGATCAGGGGCAAGCAGTGGCCCTGAGACCCTGGAGAAGAAGAAGAAAAACGCACTGAAGAGCTGGAAGGGTGGCAAGGAGGAGGTGGCTGGGGATGGGCCCGTGTCTGAGAAGCCCCCATCTGAGTCTCTTGGTAATGGAGGGAGCAAGTATAGCCAGGAAGTGATGCAAAGCCTGAGCATTATGAGGATCGCAATGCAAGGGGAAGGGAAATTCATTTTTGTTGGAACCCTGAAGATGGGTCACCGTCACCAGTATCAGGAGGAGATGATCCAACGGTACCTTGCTGATGCTGAGGAGAGATTCCTGGCAGAGCAGAAGCAGAAGGAGGCAGAGAGGAAGATCATGAATGGCGGGGTAGGGAGTGGGCCTCCTCCAGCCAAAAAGCCCGAGCCAGATGGTGGGGAGGAGCAGCTGACTGCTCCCCCAGGAGAGTCCAAGGTGGTGGCCTTCTCAGCTGGCTACCCTGGGGGCTTCACTATCCCTCGGCCATCTGGGGGTGGAGTCCACTGCCAGGAACCTAGGAGGCAGCTGGCAGGGGGTCCATGTGGGGGGAGTCTACCACCCTACGCTACCTTCCCCAGACAGTGCCCTCCTGGGCGATCTTACCCTCACCAGGACAGCGCACCAGCTCTGGAGCCAGCCATTCACTCCAAGGATGGAGTTCACAGGGGCACGTTGTTGCCATCCCCATTCCGCGTGGCTGATTCCTATACCAATGGCTACAGGGAACCCCCTGAGCCAGATGGATGGGCTGGAGGTCCCCGGGGGCTTCCCCCAACCCAGACCAAATGCAAACAACCGAACTGCAGCTTCTATGGACACCCCGAGACAAACAACTTCTGCTCTTGCTGTTATAGGGAAGAATTGAGGAGGAGGGAACGGGAACCTGGTGGGGAACTGCTGGTGCACAGATTCTGAACGGGTGGGACCTTGGAGGGCAAGGAGGCTAAACAAAATTAAGCTCCACTCATTGGCTCCTCAAGACCCAGTTCCCACATTGATGGGGAAAATGCATAAACATTTGCGGGAACCTGGCTGGAAGCTGTTAAGTGTGCGTGATGGAGTGCTGCCAGGCCGGAAGAGCAGGTGGGGCTGAGTGGTGCCCAAGGGCTGCACTGCTTTGCAGGGCTGGATTTGGTGGGGCTAAGGAGATAGGAGAGGGGGCAGAAGACGGCAGTGCTGCCTCATAATGCCCTGGGTCCTGTCCCAGAACCTAAGGGAAAGTAGTGGGGGAAGAGTTAGTGTGTGGGGTGGGAGGTGGGCAGATGTGGGGAGGAACAGGTGAAGGAGGCTCTCAGGCAGTTGAAAACAAGACAGACCAAAGTTCTCTTAGGTTTGGAAAAAACCCCCTGGTGACGGAGTTGGGAGTGCAGAGGGAAACATACTGGAGAGATTTACTATTGATTTTAATAATGTGTAAATTAGGGGTGGGCAAATTCTTCTGAAGGATCTGGAAAGGCAAGGCAGTAATGTGTGCTCTTAGGTACTTATTAGGAAGAGGAAATAGTAAAATCCCAGTTTATGAAGATAAGAAGGGGAGGAACCTAAAAGGGAATTCTTTTTCCTCTTCTGCTTCCTTCTGTAGTCACCGGTCATCCATGCTCGTTTGAGAAGACAGTGGCGATTGCCCCTGTCCTTTCCTCATCCTTTTTGAAGGCTGAGCTCAGCTAAGTTACGGTTATGATTTTTTTAAAAAACGCTTAAATTTTATTTAAAAAAAAGTTTCCTCTGAGAAAAAAGAAGACAATGATGAGAAAAACAGCTGTTCATTTTGAATTTTCTCCAGGTGAATGGGTGCAGTGATTTGTTTCTTAACTACTTAGCAATAACCATACATGGGTTGAGTGTACAGTACCTGGGGACAGGTTGGGGATGCACGGACATTTCGCCAGACTGTTTCAAACCAAACCAAAACCTACATAAAGCACTACCATCCTCTGCTGCTGTGTTTCTCTAGAAAGCAACTTATTTTGTTGACTAATTTTTTTTAAGTAAAAGAAACAAAAAAATACTCCAACAAACAAAAATATTAAAAAAAAATTTTTTTTGTCCTATTTAAGTGATTCTTTCTCCTTCCTCTTTACTTTTGGAGGATGAATTTAACATCTTGGCTTCTTTTGTTAAGCCATAGTTGACCTTAATCTGTGGTTAGTTTATTAAAATAATAATAATAATAATAAAATACTTTGTAAGAAAAGATATTTTTGATATTAGGACTGATGTTGAAACATAGAGTGGGGGCTAGGGGCAATTTATAAAAAGGTAGTTAAGAAAAATATATTTTAGTGAACTGTAACCACAGATCATGTATTATTCTCAATGAGCTGATCTGTCTGGTTTCTCCCTTTCCTCACTCAGCTCTGTTTTCCAGGGGGTTGGGGTAGGGGTGGGGATGTAGACCCAAAAGGGGGAGCTCCCTTGCATTTTGCACAAAGCACAAGTCTAGGCAGCCCATGCTCTGGCCAGAGCCATTTCTAAGAGCTTTAAACCAGACCTATCCTGGGCCAATTTTTCTTTATATTTTTTTCTGGTGGAAAACACAAACAACTATGCAATTACATACACTCCAGGGTGCATAAAAAGAAGGAGAATAAGTGCACTTAACTGTCCAGAATGTTAATTGGGGCTGTTTTTCTGTACTCGGATTTCTCTGTTGAGGCAGGTACCAATCACCCATCCCATGGAATGTACTCCCCACGTTTGGTCTAGGGGACATGTGTATGTGTGTGTCGAGGGAATTATTTGCGGATATTCCCCTTTGCCCAGTCATTTCCTTTCTGCCTTGGTAACAGAGCCAGGCAAGACCTTCTCATTGGAACTACTCAGTTTAGAAAGGTTTTCTCCTTAACATATTTGAACCCTAAGTCTCTTATTTTGGAAATCTGCTGGTCTGTTGATTTCTTTATTTCATAGGGCTATTCTTAGGCTTTTATTGGACAGCAGGTTGGTTTTAAGGAAGCAGTGAAGCTCTACAGGAAATGGATACACGTATTTCTGGGTGGAGCTGGAATCTAATGTGAGACAAGCACTCCCCTTAGGTGCAAAATTTAAAAGGGCGCTCAGTAATCAAGATCAGTACTTGAAAAAAAGTCAGAACTCTGAAAAATCAATGCCAAAAATCCATGTTGAACACAGTATCAAAATTTTAAAGACAGGATCAGATAGGAACAGAATTAGGATATGGGAAGCAAGGTTGGATTGAGCAAGTATAGCGATGATTCCTGTCATACATTTTTGATATGTTCATTATGAGTTTTATATTAATTTTTATTTGTAATGCACATTGCACCAAAATAGCGTTTATTTTGGTTCTTGGGTTTTTAAGCATCCCTCATTTTGTACCCGGGGCAAATGCCTTTTCACTTCACCCTGATCTTTCCTATTTCTGGGGTTCGAACAACACTGGTGAGACCACTTCATCCCTCACTGTGCAGTCAGACTCACACCCTGGATCTGCACAGCTTAGTTCCCTCCCTCAGGACCGTCATGTGATGCTGGCCTGGACCAAGAGGAATGGGAACAGAGCAGGGGTTTTCCCGGAACATAAAACCAGGGAGGGCGATTCTTCACTGGACCGCTGTGTTTGGACTTGATCTGTCATTAAATTCTAGTTAACACTTCTGTTTTTAAAAACAGGACAAATGAACAGAACAGAAACCTTGTATCATGTTTGTTTTTATTTATAAATTATCCAATCCCAATTCCCTTTGCCCTCAAAGGAAAAAAATATAGAAATTCAGGGGAGGGGAAAGGAGTCGTGGGGTGAATATAATAAAATAGGGCTTTAGGCCTTGAAGTTTTTATTAAATTGTTTTTCACTTGAGATGATAACTATTAAGGCTTTGAAGAACTTCATTCCAAGGATGAGGGACTCTGAAACAATGGATATTTTTAATAGGGAATAGTGAAGTTTGTTTTCCATTCTTTCGAGGAGGGTTTGGGTAGGATGGGAGGAATAATGCCTGGGAAATGAAGACAGACAAGGATTGCTTTGTGGTATTTGGTAAGATGAAGAGTGAGATAGGCAATCCCGTGCAGTATTGTTTTGGGGACATGGGAGAGAGGGTTACGTGGCATGTACTCAAAAGAAGCAAAACTTCTTGGTGCGGGACGAAGTGGTGCACACCCATAATCCCAGGACTCGGGAGGCTGAGGCAGGAGGATTGCTCGAGTTTAAGGCCAGCCTGGGCTACATAGTAAGTTCAAGGCCAGCTAACCTACATAGTGAGATCCGGTCCAAAAAAGCAAAAAAAAAAAAAAAAAACCCCAAAAAAAAAACCCCAAAAGACAAAAACAAACCAAAGAATAAACGACCCACACAACAAAAATGTCCTTGATTCATGAGAAGTACGTGAGTGAGGAGGGCACCCTGTATCCCTGGTGAAGTATGACATCATCTCTCAGGCTTAAATTTAAGTGCACTTAGTCCCTTTAATCCAGGGCATCTGAGGTACCTACTAAAATTATTAATGGAAATGGGGAGATTTTCAGGGTTATTTTCCCCCTACTGCAACAGTGCAGTACCCCTTCATGCTATATTCTTTATCCCTTCCTCAGTGGAGCAAATAGACTACAGGGTAAGCCTCCAAATCCTCCTCTGCTGGTTTTATTGAGAGTTAAAGGAGTCAGCAAGAAGTCTTCCCCTCATACTGATTTTAATCAATAAAATAGATAGTTTTTAAAAAGCAGCTGGGCATAGTAGTGCAGGTCTGTAATCCCAGCACTTGGGAGGCTGAGGCAGGAGGATTGCCATGAGTTTGAGACCAGCTTGAAGTACATACATAGCAAGATCCTGTCTCCAAAGAAAAATATCTCTCTAAGGAGTAGGGGGTGGTGTTAAAGTCTGGGCTGTGCCAGGGCATTGGAATGAACATACCCTTGCCCCTAAAGCAAAGCTCACAGACCAATAAAACAAAAATTAGCAATGACTTTGTGCTGTGTTTTTGGGAAATGATAGTAAATCCGAAAGAAGGGAGCTGGTCTCAAGGACTTCTGAGAACCTTGCTTTTACTGTTCTTACTCCTTTCAACCCCATGTCCAAGGTTCCAGTCACATTTTTTCTTAATAAAGGAACGTTTCAGAGATGATGTCTCTGAGTTACTCAGACGCGCCTCTGGACTCTGTGTCGTCTTTGTCCAAGGAGGCAACGCCCTAGGCTTAGAGCAGGGTAAGAAACGAGTCCTTTCCTGGCCTGGGATCACTGCACCTCAGATTTTTCTCATTTCCTTTTTTGCCCCCAGGCCCTTCAGCTGTGCATTTAGCAAGTCATACACCCACTCTGTCTCTTACTTTGAAGACACTCAGCCTGCAGATCAGTGTTTCATCCTCTGTACTTAAGATGTTAACAAAATATAATGTCCCCGTGTAGACTTTCTCCATGCCACCTCCCTTTGTCGGCCCGGTGGGTCAGGGGGAGTAGGAAGGAGCCACTGAGGGTGGCTAAGAGGAGTGGGGGTGGGAAGGACCTTGGCCTCTTTCTGTGTGCTTATAACTGGATCCATGACTCATTCTGAGTCACTGGGCTCCACGTCCCTCCTGCAGCTGCCCCTCCCAGCAGCCTTCACTCCTGGCACAAACCTGCAACTAGAGCAGGATTCTGAAAATGGAAAAATCTGATACAGTCCCTTGCCTCTCCACCCTTCCTTTCCCATCCAGTGAACTGCTGGGTTTGTGTTGGAGTGGAGAGTGGCAGTCTTCATATTACTTAGGCTCCAGCTGCTGTCCCTGTTGCATTCTTGGTTAGGTGTTGATCTGCGTCAGCCAATTTATTTATCCTGATTTCTCCTCAATTCCCCTGACATTTTTTCTTTATAGTCTTCTGCTGCTCCCATACCTCAGTAGAGCAAGGCTCTCTAGTGAAGAGTGGTGGAGAGAAAGAAAGTGGATACTATACTGGATTTTTTTTTTTTTTTTTTGGTGCTGGCGATTGAACTCAGGGCCTTGTGCTTGCTAGGCAAGCACTCTAGCCACTGAGCTAAATCCCCAACCCCTCTGTACTGGAATTTTAAGATTGTGGCACACACCTTTTCCTGTATTGTTGGTATTATTTTAACGTAACAGATCTTAGGACATACCTTCTTCCCCCAGGACACTGAAGCAGGGATGTGAGGTGTGCTCAGTAGCATTTATGATTTCTGGAATCAGTCTTTGGGGCCCCTCCTAGCAGGTGTGTACATCTGTGTTCTAGACTGACTCCCTGGCTCAGAATATCTTCATTATTTCCACAGTACCTGCCAAGACAGGGAGCTTTAAAGGCGAGGCAGGAAGGGTTGTGTGTGCTGGGGGGAGGAGAGTTAAATGTCACTTTGGAAAATTAGCCCCCCCATCTAAGGATTGCTGCCTTTGTACAGACTCAAACAATAAAACAGTAGCTCATTAAATCTTATTTTGTATTTTATTTCCTGTCTTTTTCATGCCTAAACATAGATTTTTGCATTGCTGCCCCCAAGTCATGCTGGGCTGCATCTCTTTTACTTGCGTCCCACTCTACCCCCATCTTTGCTTCTTGGGTTGCAGGGGTGAGGGAGGGGCGCTGTGATCATGGAACTGAAGAGAGAGAGCATGAATCATTCATTTGGAGATCTGGTATCCCCGCTGGAGCGGTGGGGGGGGTCACGAACAGGTGGGCTTTTACAGCCCTCGCGGAGGGGTCGGGGGAGGAACAGGTTAGCGTGAGATCTGTCCCAGGGCTGCGGCCTCACCCAAGATGCGCGCAAAAGGGCCTGTGCCCAGGCTGCGTCCTGGGCACCTCTCAACCTCTCCCTGCTTCTCTGCACGCCTCTTTTGAGGTTTGTTTCACACTCTCTGGAGGAGGATACTTACAAACTTTTTGATCAGCTTCCTCCCCCAATTCTTGAACCTTCCCTGACAAAATCTTGAGTCCAGTTTCCATTTATTCCCTTCTCAACCATTTTTGGTAGGTTTACAGAGAGGGCAGTTAAGAGGCCTGAACGACTTTGAGTTTCTATCCTACCTCCTCCTTTACCGAGTAGATTCTCTCTCTCTCTCTGTCTCTGTCTCTCTCTCTGTCTCTCTCTGTCTCTGTCTCCCCCCTGCCCCGGGAAAGGAAGAAGTCATCACTGAAAGTCCGAAGAGGTAGTCCTAATTATTCCAATTTAATAATCTACATTACTACCAAGCATGGTGGTGCACACCTGTAACCTCAGCACTCAGGAAGCTGAGGCAGGAGCACTGCAGAGTTCGAGGCCACCCTGAGCTACATCGTGAGTTCAAGGCCAGCCTGGACTACACACAGCAAGATGCTGTCTCAAAAAAATCAGTATTACTGTCCCCCTCAGTCTCCAGTACCCATGACGGGAAAAGAGTAGGCTGTGGGATTAGGGTAAACAAGGGAGTCTGAGTTTTTTTCTCTCTGTTCCTCATTTTTCCCTATCTTTCTGGGGCTCTTCCATTTCCTTTCTACTTTTCCAAGATTGTGTGTATTCTCCTTTAAGGGGCTGGGCAGCTCTCCGCCCTCTCCAGAGTCGACTGAAGTTTCCGAGGAGCCTACTCTGGCTGGGCTGGTCTAACCTTTCAAAAGACCCCCAAGTTGTGCTCCGTGCACCTCAAATGCTCCTTCCTCTCCCTCTCGGTTCCTTCCACCTGGCCTTTTCTTTAATCTCCTTCTCAGCTGTAAGATTCAGTTTCTTCCCGGAGGGATTGAGCATCCTTAAATTTTCCTACCCTTGATTCTCCATCCCCCGATGGAGCCAGAGAAATGTGGTGGGGGGGCCGGGGCCAGAGTTTCAACATTGCCCCCCAGAAGGAGGAGCCAGAGATGGGGGTAAGGAGAAGGAATCTGGGGGGCTGGGTGGGGGTGCATGGGGATGCAGTAGAGATGGAAGGGGAAGGAGAAGATCTAGAAGAGGAGGGCGTGTCTGCAGATGGAGCTTGGTCTGCCTTTTTCACAGTCTCAAGTTCGTGGTCTCATTATCCATTAACCAGCCCCTCCCTTCATCTTCTGCCAGCCCTAGTCCTGAGCTCCCCACAGACACTGATCTGCTTCCCCCAAGTCTGAGTGTAGGCTTCTAAAAGTGGCTGCTGGGGGAACCCCACACCCAGGGTCGGGGAGGCCTGGGGTTAAACCTGCACCCTTCTCGGCTCTCTGGACCGCAGTCTGGCCAGGGAAGCAGGATGCCCGAGCGCAGGAGTGGTCAGCCTGGCAGCTGCCTGGCCTCTGCATGCCTCCCAGGTAATGGTCGGATTGCCTAAGGGCTCGAAACTTCACCCTACCCCCACTTTGTCTCCTTTCCTGTCTTCGAGTGCTCCTTCTCTGTCCAGGCCTGGCTGAGTTTGGGCTTTACTGTTCCCTCTCTTTTCTTGATCTTGTTGCCCCTTTTCTCACTTATTCAATAACTGGGTGTCTACTGCATGTCAGGCCCTATTCTAGGCTCTGTTCTGGTTACTGAGGTTAAAAAAGAAAAATCTTTTTCCTCAAACTTACGGGTTTAAGGAAAGATTTTAATCTTCCCTCTCTGCATCCTCATCTCAGAGGAATAGGTGTATACAATATGGGCAACACTGGGATACTCATAACCTGGCTGCTGTTCTTCTTCCTTAGGGGAGCAGATACTAGCATGGGCCCCAGGGCTGAGAAAAGGACTGGAACCCGAATTGCCTGGAACCCTGATATGCACCAATTTTAGGGTTACCTTCCAGCCCTGTGGATGGCAGCGGAGTCAGGTGAAATGGGTAGGGCCACAAATAGGACACATGAAATGGATAAGGGAGTCTAGGTAGATTTAGACAAAAGGGTAAAGGGCTGTCTTTTGAATTCATTAGAGATAGTCAAAGGGGATCATATTTAAACCAGGTGTGGTGGTGCATACCTGTAATCCCAGCCCTTGGTAGGTTGAGGTGGGAGGATTGTGAAGAGTTCAGGGCCAGCCTGGACTACATAGTGAGCTCAAGGCCAGCCTGAATTGCATAGTCAGACTTTGTCTCAAAAAAAAAGAAAAAAAAAAAAAGGGGGATGATTATTTTTAGGGGAGTTGCTCCCTGGAGGGGGTTGGGGCCACGGAGGTAGGGCAAGGAGAGTTATTTCAGGTGTTTGTGTCATTGTTCATATGCTTCCTTTAGGACACTCCCCTGAGCAGCGAGTATGATTTTGCTTTGGTCAACATTGGGCGATTAGAGGCTGGTAAGTCTGGGGCTTAGTGAAGCAGATGCTGGAACCTCTCTATGTCTTCTGTGCTGAAGAGATAGCAAGGGGTGGGTGGGATGAGCTGGAAGAGTTCCTCGCAGAGGGACCATATGGTTACACAGCTCTCTAACTCTTGACTTCAGTGAGTGGCTTGTCACGAGTTCAGCTCCTCCGTCCAGGGTCACAGCTTAAATTTATCCCTGAGGAGATTCTGATTCATGGCCGAGACTTCCGACTGCTCAGGGTTGGTTTTGAGGCTGGAGGATTAGAACCTCAGGCCTTTCAGGTAAGGGGCTCTGAGCCTGAAGACTGCTCTTCTCAGACCCTGGGGGTCCTCTCCCTGGCAATTCCTGATTCTTTCCCCTCCTGACCAGGGTCTCTCTCATCATTCCTCCTGTTTCTCCTCAAGGAAAGGCTAAAAGACAGAGAAGTGTAGTATCATGAGCACAAGGGGCCTGAATTCTAGCCCGGACCTGCTAATTACCAGCACTGTGACTGCTGGCAAGTTTGCTCCTCTGAAAAGTGAGAAGGGTTGGATGACAGTATTCCTAAAATTCCTCCCAGAATTTAATGATTCCGTGGCTCTGAATTTGTTCTCCTAATCCCAGTCCCCATGACCTGTGAATGCTCCCTTCTCGGGTTTGTTTTTGCTGCTCTTTTCTGTTGCTGTAGACATGGAGGAACACAAGACCATTTCCTTTTGAGTTCTTTAGCCCAAAACAAAAGGATGGGATATGGCTTCTTCTGCAGGTCACCATGGCCATTGTTGAAGCCAGAGCTCAGAGCAGTCAAACCCAGCAGCATGCAGGGATAACTTGGAGCAAGGCTGGTGAGTGAGGGGCTGGGGATTTAGCTCAGTGGTTAGAGTGCTTGCCTTGCAAGCACAAGGCCCCAAGTTCGATCCCCGGCACCAAAAACAAAAAACAAAACAAGGCTGGCGAGTAAGGGTACTTTGGAGTAGTGAGAAAGTGGAGTCTGAAAAAGCAGGGACTGGCTGAAGACAAAAGAGGAGAGACGCTGCCTCTGGTTCCTTTCCTCTGTGCCTTGCCCCTGCCCAGCCCAGGGTTCCGTCTCCAGAAAACCACGTGTACCTCTGTTGGAGACATTAGAAGACTGGGAAACTGAGCGGAAGAAGCAGGGAGCCAGAGGCTGGAGAGTCAGCACTGTCAACGAGAGGTTCGACATAGCTACCAGGTGACCTCCCAGGCCACCCTGACCCCTGCTGCCCTCCCAACTGCCCCATAGTTCCCCGATCCTCTGCAACTAGGACCTTCTATCCACTCCCGCCCCAGTACATCTATGAAGGTATCCTTGTTACTGCCTTGTTCTTCAAACCTGACATCCCTCGGATCTCCGAAGCAAGTCCTTGTATTAACAGTTTTACATTTTAATGAGGTCACTGAGCTGAGCTGTGACATCCTCTCAATTTCACAGCCTCCCCCGTTACTTCTGGGTCCCTAACAGAACTCTGGACAGCGAGGTCAGGAGAGCGTTTGGCCACTTCCATCAGGGCCGTGGGCCGGTCAGTGTAAGGGTTTGGGTAATGGCTGGGAAGGGGCGCGGGAGGACATGGGGATGAGTGGAGGGGTCCCTGTGAGGTCACCGTGAGGGCCAGGGTAGCTCGGAGCTAGTCTCTCCCACAGTGACCCTCTTCTCACCCGCCTGAAGCGCCTCTCCTGGCATCACCCCGGGGGCAGTGATCTTCTCCGCTGTGGAGGCTTCTACACAGCCAGTGACCCGAACAAGGAGGATGTGAGGTATTGGGCGTGAGGGGAAGACTCAAGGGCTGGGTACTCTGGGGAGAGTCCTTCCTTCATTTCTGACTCCCTCTCCTCCAGAGCGGTGGAGTCGATACTCCAGGCGGGGCATTCTGATGTTGTCCTGGTAGACACGGCGGATGAGCTGCCCAGCCTTGCAGATGTCCAGCTCGCCCACTTGAAGCTGAGGGCCCTCTGCCTGCCTGGTGAGAATAACCTTCGGCCTCTCACCCCTAATCCTTTTGTCTGCTACTGATGAGTAACCCTTTAGCCCAGTACTGGGATTGAATCTAGGGGCTCTGCACAGAGATACATCCCCAGCCCATTTTATTTTTTGAGACAGGATCTCTTGAGATCCCCATGCCTCAGCCTTCTGGAGTTTATAGGCATGTGGTACTACAACCAGCTCCTGTCTCCTACAGATTTACTGATTGCCTGTCTTCTGGGCCCAATTCATTCTTTTAAAAAACAGTTTTATAAAATTCACACATCTTAAATGTACAATGAATTTTAATATATTTACAATGAACAACCATGAACAATTTTTTTTTGTGGTGCTGGGGAGTGAACCTAAGGCCTTGTACATACTAGGCGAGTACTCCACCCATGAGTATGTCCCCAACTCCACGAACATAATTTTTTTTTTTTTCACAAACATAATTTCAGAAACCTCACGGCCATTTATTTTTCATTCCCACCCTTGGCCTTGGGTAACCACTACCTGATTTATTCTTACCCCATTAGGCTACAGACCTGAATTCTGAGTTCTCCCGATTTCTTTGCCCTTCTGCTCCCTCTCTGCCAGACTCAACTGTTTCTGAGGATAAGTGGCTCTCGGCCTTGGAAGGAACACGATGGTTGGATTATGTCAGGTACTCCTCTCCTAGATAAAATTCTAGCTTCCCCAGGGCTGGGGATTTGCTCAGTGGTT
>PVJO010009802.1:56601-67602 GCA_004026905.1 Hystrix cristata
AAAAAAAAAAAAAAAAAAAAATTCTAGCTTCCCCAGCCTTCTGCTAATATGGGCTCTGTAATGGCCTTTGATGAACTCTTCTTGGATTCCCTAGAAGACTGATACTACTGCTTCTTGGAAGAAGGGGCAGGATTTTGGAGTCTACCTCTATTCCATCCCATGACCCATCATTCCTTTCTCCCAGGCTTATCATTCATCCCCCTCTTCCTAAATTGCCCCTTTAGGTCTTGTCTTCGTAAAGCCAGTGACATCTCAGTTTTAGTGACATCCAGGGTTCGTTCTGTAGTACTTCAAGGTGAGTTCCTTGGGCCAGCCTATTCCATTCCTTGCCTGTTTCCTTTACACACCTGACAGGATTCTGTTCAGGGAGCACTGTAGTGCTAGCATCCTCCTCTCCTGTTACTAGGAACTACCCAGGAGTTCCAACTCTTCATCCTTCACAACTCCCTCTGCCTCCTGCTAATTTGTTCTTGCTAACACTAGGGTGTTCTCAGTCCCTCTCCCCCAACCCTGCCATCAGTGGACAGGGAGTGGCGGTGGGTGGGGAGGGCACTGGGAAAGCTAGTTTAAGAAACGATTCTGCTTCCTACATATGAAACTGGGTATTTCAGTCTAGGTGGAGTCTACGAAGTGAATCATTCAAGCTCTTTGTTTTCTCTTCACTTCTATGTGCCCTCTCAAACCTGCCTACCCCCAACTGTGCCCCTCTGTGCCCCTCACTTCTCCTTGCCATGTTTCCTCTTCTCATTCTCTCCTGCCCTAGTTTCTTGCACCTCCCTGTTTTGTCCCTTCTTCCTCTTTATCACCCAGAGCGCGGTGATCGTGATCTCAATGGCCTCCTCTCTTCACTCGTCCAGCTGCTTTCAGCCCCTGAAGCCCGAACACTGTTTGGCTTCCAGTCATTAGTGCAGCGAGAGTGGGTGGCAGCTGGACACCCCTTCCTGACCCGGCTCAGGGGAACTGGGGCCAGTGAAGAGGTGAGAACGATCTGGAGGGGATGGTGGGGGGCATTACTAAGGAAGTAAAGGGGCAAGGAAAGCACAGAGCATCATCTGTGGAACACAAATGGGGTCAGAAGGGCCCCAAGTTAGGCTGAGCTTGAAAACCCAGACGAATGAGGCCCCTCCAGCCTGTTACCTGCAGTTCACTTTCCTTCTCCCTTTAGTGCCCTGTTCCCTGTGTCTCCATCATCTTCCTTCTTTATGTTTCCACGATCCCTTCCACCTCTCAGTGTCTCTCTTCTCAGGCCCCAGTGTTTCTTCTCTTCCTTGACTGTGTCTGGCAGCTCCTCCAGCAGTTTCCAGCGGAGTTTGAATTCTCCGAGTTTTTCCTTCTCGCTCTTCACGACAGCGTCAGGGTTCCTGATACCCTTACCTTCCTGAGAAACACTCCCTGGGAGCGTGGGAAGCAGAGTGCACAGGTCAGTGACTTCTATTTTTGATTTTTCCCCAATGATTTATTTTATGAGAAGTGAGTTCTATGGGTAGGGAGGGGTAAGGTAATGTTCACTCTCAGAATTAGACTTTTGCTCCATATTTGATGCCTAGAATAAATGTAGATTTAGGAAGATTATATATTTTTGTTTAACCATCCTTTTTCTTGCTTTCTCTATCCAGTTCACCTCCTATACACAAGTTTACACCCCTGAATTCTCCCAGCCCCAGGACGGGAACTCTGTTAATTTGCAGCTGTCTGTCTGGGACTGGGATTTGCGCTACAGCAATGAGCAGATATCACGATTTCATAATCCTGGGTATTCCCCAGAACACTGCCCACATTCCTGGCTCCCTAGACTGCAGGTGAGATGTCTAAAGTTACTAAAGGCTCTCAGCTTCCCCACAGGTTTATTGTTCTAGGAGGTAGAAAAACACAATGTCTGAATTCCTCAGGGGAAGGCTCCTACTCATCTACAGCTGTCACTTAGTAGTCCCTGACTGTCATCAGGTAGAAGTTCTAGAAAGGCAGAGAGCATCTTTTTTGCCTTCCTTGTTTCCACTCATTAGTCTTCCTGGCTCATGCCCATATTTTACGAGTTTCTCTAAAATCAATTTTAATCAGCTCTGACGTCTAGTTGAAGCCTAATGAGGAGAGTGGGTGAGTTCTGACAGGGAGAGTAGTGGAGCTTTGAGGGGGAAGCCTTTAATTTTGGTAACTAGTACGAGTGGATGGCAGCTGGACACCTCTTTTGTGACACAGACTGGAGAAACTGGGGTTACCTGGTTTTTCAATTCCAGTTGACATCCCTTTCCCCTTTAGCCCAGCCTCATGGTTCCCGGACCCCCCAGTTCTGTGTGGCTCTTCTCTAGAGGGGCCCTAAGCCCCCTGAATCAGCTCTGTCCTTGGCGAAACAGTCCCTCCCTGCTGGCAGTCTCTTCTCGATGGCTTCCTCGACCTGCTATCTCCTCTGAAAGCCTGGCTGACCAGGAGTGGGGTCTCCCCTCACATTGGGGAGCCTGCCCTTTACCTCCAGGGCTACTACTGCCTGGACACCTGGGACCCCAGATCAGGCTCTGGAGACGCTGCTACCTGAGAGGAAGGCCTGAGGTCCAGGTAAGAAGGAAGACAGGAATTGGGAGTGGGAGAAGGGGCTTAACGGCTAAACCAGATGAATAGAGCTGGAAAGGCAGGCAGCTGAGAGGACTGTGAAGTACTGTTCCTGTTGTTATCCAACTGGATAGGTTTGGGAGTGTAAGAGGTGAGAAAAACTGCTTGTGGTTTAGAGTCAGTAGAATTTAGGGCATAAGTGGAAGGGAAAAGAGCATCAAAGGCACCGGAAGTAGTGGACAGGTAACAGAAGCAGAAAGCCAGAGCTGCAATAATATTCCTCTCTGCCCTTTGCCTCCTCCCCAGATGGGCCTCTCAGCTCCCACAATTGCTGGTCTCCAGGATGAGCTGTCCCACCTTCAGGAGTTATTGAGGAAATGGACACCAGGAATATCTCCTGAAGATCACTCCAAGAAAAGAGATCCAAATACCATTCTCCCCCAATCCTGCTGACCTTGCTGGTTAAACTGAGGAGGAACTGGGGTGTGGAAGGTTCTATGTAATCCTTCAGTTTTGCATATCTGGCCGAGCTGCCTCTGTTTTCATATTCCAGCCCTTAAACAAGCTCACTTAATAGACTTGGTTTCCACAGCAGATGGTGGTACTAATCTCCCATTCTTCTATTTCCTTTGGTTCCTAAAGATATTTTTGTTTCCTGTGATTTGAAGAGTTAAGAAACAAAAACAATCTGGAATGTGATTGCCACGTTTTTCGGGGGCAGTCCTATCTCTTTTGGATCATGCTGTTAAATTGTGAGATCAGCGATATTGTTCATAATCCCAAAAAGATGGCCTAGAGACCTCATTCTCACCCCTTCCTGCTGCTGCTTTAATTCCAGTTTCTATTTTTTCTCTTACAGTTTTCTGTGGGAATGAGGTGGATATGGGAGACACCCTCTCTTTCTGTGTAATTTTGTAGTGGCATTTCTATTTAAGGAGTTCATTAAAGCACAGCATTTCTACACTTTACTGGCATTGCTTATTGTGATTAAATAAAGAATCCTAGATGCCAAAAATGATTTGGGGGCTGGGAGCAAAAGAAGACAGTACCCACCATATTACCCCCACAGAAATAAGGGAGTTGGACAGGTGAGGCTCTGCAGAATTCACATGCAATTTAGAAACAGGGTTTTCTTTCCTGTGCCTCTCAGTTAGAGGTCGATGGGACAAGAGCATATTAAAATATTCCCACAGGTGCGTTCTGGAGATTGGACCTCTGAGCTTCAATTCCAAACATCCCTGCTCTCTGGTCACACCCCATTTTGGAGCCTCAGATTCCCCCCCACTAAGCAATTAGGACTAGGCGAGCTCAGACGTCACTCCAGCTCAGACACTGCGCAACCTACTCCCCTGCGGGAAAATAAGACACCTGGCTAGGGCTGCGGGACCGGGTAGGGGGCAGCGGAGTACACAGGTCAGGGGTTTCCTCAGCCCACCCTCTTCCGGGTAGCAAAAGAAAGATCACTTGGCTACAAAATATATGCAAAGCAAAGTTCTGTTCTTTCTGCTTTTGGATTTACATTTTTGGGAGGAGTGTAATTCCGTAACATTTCAGCTCTACCTTAAAGAGGGTCTGAATTTCGACTCCGCCCCTTCGTTGTGAGGCGTCGCAGAACCGTACAGACAACTCCCGAGCCGCTGGGTTTCAACGGCTCCTAAAATGGCTGCACCCGCTTCCGGCTCCTCCCCCATGCGGCCCCACCCAACGCCCGCCTTCGCCCCGGAAGTGGAAGTAGTAACTCAGATCAGAGGGCGGAGCTGCCGCTTGGAGACAGCGGGAGTTCTTTCGCCATGGCTGCGGGGCCGATCTCCGAACGGAATCAGGGTAACTGAATGGGATGAGCCTTGAATGGACGCCCAGGAGCTAAGATTCCCTGATAAGAGCCAGCAGTGTTTCCGCCGTCCGGGGAGACCAGACCTCTTGAGAGGCGCGAGACCGGCCCCCGCGGTTACTGGGGGCGGGGTGGCTGGGTGCAGGCTGAGGCCTGTAAGTGTGTTGCTTCTAGGACCAGTCCCCTTCTCTTTGCCCACCAAAAAGAAAACAAGACAAAGGAAAAAGCCACTGAGAAAGACAAATCTTCAGCAGAACATAAATTATATTTTTAGAAGATTCTCTAGATCCTGGGAAGTATATGTGCTTAGTTTAACAATTTTGCTTTTTCTTTTTTTTTGCCGCTGTCCCCTTTCCCACCCCAAATCCCCTGCCTGGATTCCATCTTCATTTTCCCATCACCTCCTTCTTTCTTGTCATTCACACTCCTGCCCTAACCTGCTCCCTCCCTCCCTCTAGATGCTACTGTGTATGTGGGGGGCCTCGACGAGAAGGTTAGTGAACCACTGCTGTGGGAACTCTTTCTCCAGGCTGGACCAGTAGTCAACACCCATATGCCAAAGGATAGAGTCACTGGCCAGCACCAAGGTGAGTACATGGCAAGAAGTGAATTTGTATTTTTAGGGGACAAAAACTCCTGGAAAGTCTTGACAGTATTCACAACTGTTTTGGAATGGGCAACATATGTGGAGGATTTCTTTCTCTTAAACTTCATGTTCTTTGTAATTGGAGGGTGGATGAGTTATACGCCATTGTGGAATCTCTTCACTTGAACTCTTAACCTTCCCTTTTCCACTTCCCCAGGCTATGGCTTTGTTGAATTCTTGAGCGAGGAAGATGCTGACTATGCTATTAAGATTATGAACATGATCAAACTGTATGGGAAGCCAATCAGGGTGAACAAAGCATCAGCTCATAACAAAAACTTGGATGTAGGGGCCAACATTTTCATTGGGAACCTGGACCCAGAGATTGACGAGAAGCTGCTCTATGATACTTTCAGCGCCTTTGGGGTCATCTTACAAACACCCAAGATTATGCGGGACCCTGACACAGGCAATTCTAAAGGTTATGCCTTTATTAATTTTGCTTCGTTTGATGCTTCGGATGCAGCCATTGAGGCCATGAATGGGCAGTACCTCTGTAACCGCCCTATCACTGTGTCTTATGCCTTCAAGAAGGACTCTAAGGGTGAGCGCCATGGCTCAGCAGCTGAGCGGCTTCTGGCAGCCCAAAACCCGCTCTCTCAGGCGGACCGCCCTCATCAGCTGTTTGCCGACGCACCCCCTCCACCCTCTGCCCCCAATCCTGTGGTATCATCATTAGGATCTGGGCTTCCTCCACCAGGTAAAGTGTTTGGTTCAAAATATCTTTGTTTTGAGGCCGTTGGAGGGGAGGGGAAGCAGGAAGGAAAAAACCTTGAAAGGGTGGGATATTGAGGCAATGATTGATGAGAGGGGAATGGAGTGATGGTAGTGGTCAAGAAAGTTGTTTTTTATTTAAAAAAAAAAAAAGAAAGAAAGGTGTGTTTTTTCAGGACCTTAACCTTTGAGTTGCCTAACATTGCTTTTGACTTTAGGGCCCTGGAAGGAGAGGAAAGAACTCACCCTGTCCAGAGAGGCTGGATTGGGACAAGTGCTTTCAAGCCTTTTTGTCCTTATTACCATCAAGTCTTCCTTCTTTCACTTGCCATATAGGCATGCCGCCTCCTGGCTCCTTCCCACCACCGGTGCCGCCTCCCGGAGCACTCCCACCTGGAATACCACCGGCCATGCCCCCACCACCAATGCCTCCTGGGGCTGGAGGACATGGTCCCCCATCAGCAGGAACCCCAGGAGCTGGACATCCTGGTCATGGACATTCACATCCTCATCCCTTTCCACCAGCTGGGATGCCCCATCCAGGTAGGTACTCTTTGCTGGGAAAGGGAGTGACAAGCTTGGTAGAGGGGCTGTGTCACTACTCATCTTACTCCTCTTTGTTCCGCAAGGATAACAAACCCAGAGCTGTCCTTCAAACATTGTTTGCAAAAACAATCATAAAGGGCTGGGGATTTAGCTCAGTAGTTAGAGTGCTTGCCTCCCAGGCACAAGGCCCTGAGTTCCATCCCCAGCACCAAAAAAAAAAAAAAAAAAAAAATCACAAAATGCTTTACTTTGTATACTTCTAACACCTTCACACTTTTTCTGAGGAGTAGTCTGTCCTTGCTATTTTTTATTTCCTTGACTTTTACTTTCATTATCTCATTTGGCTCCATTCCACTCCAACGAGCCAGTTGCCGAATCTAGGGTATATTTTAGCCATGTCTTCCTGTTTGAAATTCTTGTCTCATTTTTCTTGTTTTTCTGGATTCTCTACCCTTCTCTGACTCATTAGTCTCAGCTGACTTTGATATGTTTTTCTCTGCTTATGCCTAGATTTTTTTGCTTGGTTTTCTTTTTCAGTGTGTATTCATAGTTTTAATTATATAGACACTTATATAATTAAAATTAATTATATAGACACTTATGGGTCCTGTAGTCCATGGTGATTTTTTTTGTACTGGAGATTGAACCCAGGGCCTTTGCACTGAGCTGCTTTGCCAGCCCTTCTTTTTTTATTTATCGAGACAAAGTCTCACCAAGTTGCCCAAGCTGGGCTGGAACTTGTGATCCACCTTCTGTCTCAGCCTTCCTTCTAGTCCATTGTTATTAACAAGCCAGACCCATCATTATGCTGCTTGAATCTTTCCTTTCAAACTGTTCTTCCTCTAACAGTCTAATAGTTTTCAGGTGCACAATTCCTAAGTTTGGAGTTTGACTATTCCCTGTCACTCCACTCTTCATACCAAGCCTTACTTCCTTGGTACCTCCCGATTGCTAATCCTTGCATTCAAACTCTTATTTCGTCATTATTTCACACTTGGTTTATTGTAGTAATCTTTCATTTTGACACAAACTTATTTACTTCAGCAGAATAGTTTTCTAAGACGTATGCTCACACACTTGCTTGAAATTCTTCTGTTGCTTCCTTTTATTTACATAGTGAAACCCAAACAAATTGCTGTAGCAGTTAGGGCTTTTAATGATATGGCCCCCTGCCCATTACGGTACGTTGCTCCTGATCACTGAGTTACTGGTATTTTCTGGAACACATCCAGGGGATTTGCACACCTCAGTCTTTCTGCCTGGGTGGTCTATTCCCACTTTCTTGTCTTCCTGAAGAATTCTTATTTGTCCTTTAGAATTAGATCTTTGCTCAGGCAGTGTATCCTACCTTCCCTAATCCTGTCAACAGCAAGCCATTCCCAGTACTTGTTAGCATGCTTTTGTATCACTGTTAGAGTGCCTGAGTCATTGGAGCAAGTGAGGTGGGTGAAGGATTGATTTCCTACTTGGTTTGTATTGTTGGATTAGGGTCAAGCATTGGGGCATTTTTTGGCAACTGTATTATTTTCTGTGTCCTTCTTAAAGGTAACTTTTTTGTCCTTTTGGTTTCTTCCTTTCTTCATTGTCTTTACCCTCTTCCCTGTCTTCCTCTGTCTCCTTTCCTGTGTCTGTTTTATTTTCATAGGGATGTCTCAGATGCAGCTGGCCCACCATGGTCCCCATGGCTTAGGACATCCACATGCTGGGCCTCCGGGCTCTGGGGGACAGCCGCCGCCCCGACCGCCACCTGGAATGCCCCACCCGGGACCTCCTCCTATGGGCATGCCTCCCCGGGGGCCTCCATTTGGATCTCCCATGGGTGAGTTGACTCAGCCACTTCCTCCATCTCACATATAGTCTCATGGCTTTCTTTACTTGTCCTGTGCCCTTGTCCTTTGCACTTTCTTATATTTTTTGTATTTCTCTCTGGCTCCCTATCATCTCTCCCAGTATCAACTATCTCCTGTTTCTCACTTTTATTGACTTTTCGTTCTTTTCATGCAGGTCACCCAGGTCCTATGCCTCCACATGGTATGCGAGGGCCTCCTCCACTGATGCCCCCTCACGGATACACCGGGCCTCCACGACCCCCTCCCTATGGCTACCAGCGGGGACCCCTGCCCCCGCCCAGACCTACTCCCCGACCTCCAGTTCCTCCTCGTGGCCCACTTCGGGGCCCTCTCCCTCAGTAGATTTTCATTTTCTTTCCTCCTGTTGTATTCTCCTAGTATCTTTTAGATTCCTTGGACCAATCAGAATTGCTGTAGCTTCTTGTGCCGCATATCCCTCAGGCTTCCCTACCTCCTCTTTTTAATGTAAATTTCTTCACAGAGGTTTTTCTTTTTCTTTTTGTGTTGTTCCTAAGTGTTTTGCAAGTGCACAGAGGAAATAAAACTATACTCTTTGTTTATTCTTTTTGGTGTTTTCTTTGGTAAAGTAACTTCTAAGAAGAGATGTCAGGATATTGTGAAGAATGGTAAGGTAAGGAGCAAAGGTTATTTATTCATGGTTGTACTGGGGATAAAACCCAGGGGCACTTTACCACTGAGCTGCATCCCCAGCTCTTTTTATTTATTTTTTTAAATTTTGAGACAGAGACTTAGTAAGTTGCCCAAGCCGATTTTGAGCTTTTGATCCTCCTGCCTCAGCCTCCCAAACAGCTGGAATTCTTGGGCATATGTCATTGCTCAGCTACTATTTATATTTTAAAGGCTTATTTTTGTGATGTGCTACTACAATAGCTGGTCTCTGTTGTACAGTAGAGTACTCGTTTCCTTATCTAGAGCTTGTCTTCTGGCTTATAACATGTATGCATTACATTAAATCTGAGAAGAGAAAGTACCTAGAAATATGTTGGCAAAATAGGAAAGTAATGTACACAAAGTTTCATTGCGGCACTATTTGAAATAACAGTAGATTGGGAACAACTTACATGTCTGTCAGTAAAGGGTTGGTTGAATAAACTGGTAAATCCACACAGTATAGTACTCTGCAGCTGTAAGAAAAATGATAAAGGGCTGGGGGGTGTTCCTGAGTGGTAGAGTATGCTTATTATGCATGAGAGTGTGAGTTCAATATACCAGTGGTGGCAAACCTCTGGCACCTGTCATTGAAAGCTCTGAAAGATTTACCATCCCTGCATACTGTTGTGGAGAGATCTCTGGGTTATATTAAGTGAAGAAAATATGTATAGTGTGCTACCTTATCTAAGGGTCTGCACATATGTATATTTGCTTATCCTAAAAGAAAAGATAACTGGGCATGGTGGTGCACACCTGTAATTTCAGCACTCAGGAAGCTGAGGCAGGAGGAGGTAACCTGGGGCTACATAGTGAGTTCAAGGCCAGCATGAATTACATAAATACACCCTGTCTTAACTGCCCCCCCCAAAGATACACCAAAAACCAGTGGAAATTGATAGCACTGAGGGAAGGGAGAGGGTATGGAGGGAAGCCTAATTTGGCTTTCCTTTGGAGCTAAATATCTTGCATAATTGGAAAACAATGAGTAAGTTAGGACAGAATAAATGTTCATTTTCAGTAAATACTTAGTTTTGTTTATGTTCTTTACCACCAGACACCTTAGGTAAGGAGTTTGTATCGTATTCCTGTTTTTGTTCCCATTTTCAGCCCTTCCAAACCCATTTCCATAACATGTTAATCTGTGCTCCAAGACTTTTCAGCAGCTACACAAATCCAGTGGCCCTTTAGTTCTCTGTTCTTTGCCACATATAGTCCTGTTACATCGTCCCTTCCTTGGTTTATGTAGCTGTGAACTTTTCTAAGCTCGAGGCAAGAAAAGAGCCTGATCCTCCTGTCCTTTTGCAACATTTTTAATCTAACATTTTTATGGTACTTATAAAGGCTATGCTGGTGACATCTTAGGATATGAAGATAAGTTCTGCTGTCAAAAGTGACACATAGGCCAGGCGAGGAGGCACATGCCTGTATTCCCAGCTCTTGGGAGGCTGAGGGAAGAATCCCTGCAATTAGAGGTCAGCCTGGGGTATAGTGAGATCCTCCCTCAAAAAAAAAAAAAAAAAAAAAAGTGACACATAAAATGTTACTGAAAGAAAATATTTTCAGAGCAGGAGGAAAGGCATCTACAGGTTGAAGATTTAGCTCAGTGGGCGCTGTGTTCAATCCCCAGCAGCCAAAAATAAAAGGAAAGGCATCTAAATTGGCATGAAAGAAACGTCCTAGAAAAAAAGTGATGCTGAATTTAATCATAAAGTGTAGGTAGCTGGGCATGGTGGCTCACACCTGTAATCACAGCACTCTGGGGGCTGAAGCAAGAGGATTGCAGGTTTGATCCCAGTCTGGCCAATTTAGCAAGACTTCATCTCAAAAAGTAATAATTTATAAGAAGGGCTGCAGATGGAGCTCAGTGTGGAGGCCTTGGGTTTGATCCCCAGTGGGGTGGGGGTAGGGGAGAAGGTAGAGGTTTTCTAGATAAAGATGAAGGAAAAGCTCGAGTCAGGAGGGTGGGATGTTGCTGCACAGAAACTGATAGATAGCATTGTACAGCACGCACTAATGTGGTTTGCTGTTAGAGCAGGCCCAGGTGGGAAGCTCCCATAGATCAGTGCTTCTCCGATCTTTTTCACATCACAGCACAGAGGCTACTTGAAACATCGTGGAGGTAAAAGGGAAGAGGTGCATCAGCTCGGGTGATTGGCTTGGAAATTCTAGCTGTCCCAGTGTTAAGATGTCCATGTGTG